>CAKALU010067073.1:48274-64824 GCA_916700995.1 Hozukius guyotensis | reverse complement strand
AATATGCTGCTTTATGCAAAATGTATGTATATATTTATTATTGGAAATCAATTAACAGCACAAAACAATGACAAATATTGTCCAGAAACCCTCACATGTACTGCATTTAGCATAAAAAATATGCTCAAATCGTGACATGGCAAACTGCAGCCCAACAGGCAACAACAGCTGTCAGTGTGTCAGTGTGCTGACTTGACTATGATTTGCCCCAAACTGCATGTGATTATCATAAAGTGGGCATGTCTGTAAAGGGGAGACTCGTGGGTACCCATAGAACCCATTTTTATTCACATATCTTGAGGTCAGAGGTCAAGGGACCCCTTTGAAAATGGCCATGCCAGTTTTTCATGACATGGTTGGTACCAATGGATTCCTGAGGTTTTTTAGTTTCATATGATGCCAGTATCTTCACTCTAGCTTTAAAACTGAGCCCGCTACTTTGACAGCCCTAGAATATATATTTGGATTTAAAATTTTCATCGACAGCCCCTATTGCAAATCAGCTTTGTGGTTACTGTAAGAGCTTCCTCGCTTTATTTATCCCATTTTTCCCACTGTCTCACCTCCATTTCCTCAGACATGAAGAGCCAACCAGAACCAGGCGAGGTGTCCCCCCTCAACTCCTCCACCTCCAGCAAGAAAGGTGACCTGAAACGGGGGCTGAACGACTCGGACGAGGAGGGAGATCTGCTGGAGGACGAAGACGAGGTGAGCAGTGGGGACGAGGAAGAGGAAGAGGAAGAGGAGAGGAGAGGGAGGGAACCAAGACGAGAGCGAAGAACCGATGAATAAAGTGTTATTTGTCCTCCTGTGCAGATGAAAATGAGAGGGAGAGAAGACGAGGAGCACGAGGAAGGAGAGGACGACGGAGATAGCGCCAACGGAGACGAGTCCTAAACACTACACAGGCACACACACACACATACTTACACAACGCAGATTGTGTATGGTCGTATCTCCACACCAGACTTGTACACAGTGTTCATGTGCTCATATCTGCTGTATTGACTGGACATTTATAAACAGCGTATTGTAGATAATGCTTTCTCACACACATTCATAAATTAGTCTAGTAGTTGTTTCTGGATTTTACAATGTACAAGTTTGATTTTTCCTACTTTTTCTCTGACATTCTTTTATTTGACTTTTTTTTTATGGATATGTTTTGCCATTGGATAAATGCAAACTGATTGTGTTACATTTAGACAAAATGCAAGTTCAGTTGAGGATACATGTAACGATGTATAACATTGTATGTTTGAACTCCGGGCTATAAGCCACTCCAATATGTTAAAACAAATTGTAAGAGAAATTGTTTTTTTAGATGACTGTGTTTACTTGATGTCAAAAAAATTGAACAAATTATCACCTGGCAGGTGATAATGCTACGGTTTGAATTTAAGGTGAGGCTTGAGACAAAATACCAGACATGATACTACAGTCCAGGCTTGAAAATGTATAAAATGTAAAATATATTCCTGATCCAGCTGCTGTACAGCTGCCTCCTCACCAGCAGGTGGCATTGTATCATAACAACAAACAACCACACAAAAAAAACACAAGGTTTTATTTCTGTTCCCCTTCAGATAACAACATGTATAATACCTCACATCAGGCTGCGCAACAAAATCTCCATAGCTCTTGTTTATTGCCGAGGTGTTGCGACCTTAACTGACCTTGACTTGTGTAATGCAGTGCTACTCCATGTTTGTCTTGTTTCTGTTGATGTTTTGTCATTCGACTGCACTGGTGAAAGTGAATAAACATGTTTTCCAAGTTGGAACCTGTAAGAGCTTTTGGTCGAATCCACGTGGATCCACTCGGGTGCAGAGTGAGGCTGTGGGTCGTTTGCGTGTCATTAAAGCGTCAGTAGGCAGAAAGTTTGTGGCATCATTGGGCAAAAAAATCCATAATAACCTTTCAGCATATCGTAATTCAAGTGTTCTAAGAGAAAACTAAACTTCTGCACCTCCAAATGTCTCTGTTTTCAGGCTTTAAAAAATTTAGCCCGTGACGGGAGACTTTGACCAATCACAGGTCATTTCAGAGAGAGCGTTCCTATTGGCTGTGCTTTGGCTGGTGGGCGGTGCTTGGTATTTCCTCAACTGATCTCAACATGGCTGCCGGGTCACAAACTTTCTAATTTTACCGCTAAACAGTACACTACAAGATGTTTCTGAAAACATTTGAGGTGAGAAACTAGGCATTACAGCAACAGAATATTGATTCATATTTAATCGGCGCTGCCTAGTTTGACCATTTTGATCAGAGTTCGCAAGTGATTGACAGCTGCTCAGAGAGATATTGCCTCATCAAAAACTCTTGCCGGGCCAGTATTTTCTCATGTGGATAGTTTTGCTTTTATTTGCCCAGGTTGAGATATGTATCTCTAAAATTTCTGCAAAAAGACTCTTTGTTGACAGCAGATTCTCCATTGTGTTGGGTAGAGGGCAAAAGTAAAAGATTCATCTCTCAAAACAGACACCCCTGATCTAATTTAATGTCAAAAAAGTATTACAACATGAAAAAATATTTTTGTGTGATTTCTTGATTATCCCCCAAACAAAGACTTGGGGGATAATCATGCTCACATTTTGGAAGCACATGTCCCATAATGCTTTGGGAGATGTAAACAGGAAGTGTAGTGACCTCAGTTTGTTAGCAGTGGGCCACAGCTTCAGCCCTGTTATTTGTTGCCTATATTCGTTTAAATTGTGGCAAATTAGCACAATTAAAAGTATGCCGAATTAACTATTAACAGTTCCTGTTTGGAATAAACCTATAAATGTACACACAACTATCACGGTATTAATTTGACACTGAAGAAAACTTAAAAACGTGAAGATTCTCAGGCAAGTCTGGGAGTTTCAGGAGCGTCGTTTTTTGTACGATTTCTAAACGGGTTTATGGATGTTTATCCACGATGGACATCGGAGATAATGACACCCCGTTGAAAGTGTAAGTAACACAGAATATAAAAATGTCTGTATCATCTCTGTGTGTTCACATTTGACTAAGTTATGACTTCGAAAAGGAGTGTGACTTTTAATCGGAGTTAGTTTTAAGAACCTCGTTTGCTTTTCACCTCATTCAGGATTTGCCTCAAGTTCTCTTCCTCCTGCATCACAAAAATGGACAGGTATGTGCAACCTAAAATATCTGCATGCTAAATACCATTTGAAGTAAGAAAATATGTTGTTTTTTTTGTTTGTAAATTGGGGAAGAGTGGGCTAAACATTTCCATTCAGTCTACAAGCTAGACAAAGCATGTTTTCTGGTAATTCAATAAATAAATATATGAAATAACCACATAAACCTGTGTGAATTAAATACTTGACAAATGAAAAGTACTGAATATGTTTCTCATTTTAAGAAGTGAGTGCAAAATGAACATAAGAGTTTTTAGTGAAATTATAGAGAAAAAAATAAATAAATATAGGCCTTGCCCACATCACGATAGAAATTATTTACAAAAATATATAATTCAATAAATAAATATATTAAATAATCACATAAACCTGTTTGAATAATAAGAGAAAAAAATAAATAGATATAGGCCTAGCCCACATCACGATAGAAATTATTTACAAAAATATATACGTAATTCAATAAATAAATATATGAAATAATCACATAAACCTGTGTGAATTACATACTTGACAAATGAAATGTACTGAGTATTATTTTCTCATTTTAAGAATTGAGTGCAAAATGAACAGTTTGGAGTGAAATTATAGAGAAAAAAATAAATAAATATAGGCGTAGCCCAAATCACAATAGAAAATATTTACAAAAATATATATTCGTAATTCAATAAATAAATATATTAAATAATCACATAAACCTGTTTGAATAATAAGAGAAAAAATAAATAAATATAGGCCTAGCCCACATCACGATAGAAATTTTTTACAAAAATATATACGTAATTCAATAAATAAATATATTAAATAATCACATAAACCTGTTTAAATTGAATACTTGACAAATGAAAAGTACTGAGTATTATTTTCTCATTTTAAGGAGTGAGTTCAAAATTTTCACCATTTAGACCACCAATAGTTCAACAGTTTTTAGTGAAATTATAGAAGAAAAAAATAAATAAATATAGGCCTAGCCCACATCGCGATAGAAACGATATAAAAAAATATAAACTATATAAATTAATATATTTTTTGATGATATATATCGTCATACTGCCCAGCCCAAAGGAAGAATCAAAATAAATCTACTTGAACAAGTGAAATAAGCTTGTTAGTCCACAATTTCATTACCAATGACCAAACCGCAATCAATACACAGCTTCCTTTATTAATTGACATTATCCTGCCTGGAGTCTTGTAGCTCTGTTAATGAAGGCCAGAAGAGAGAGCTGGCAGGAAGAAAGAGGAAAGAGGGATAACTAATCAATAAACAGCCGTCTTCAGGGTGAACTGTGATTAACAAGGGAACAACAGGCAAGCGGAGGGGGGATGGATAATGAGAGTATGAAGAGATGGATGGAGAGTGGATGAACAAGCCACAGAAGACTGGAGACAGATGGAAGGAGCAGTTGACAGATGGAGAGATGACAGGACGAGCGGAAAAGATTTTGTAGCTTGCGCTTGGGGGGGGGGAGATGAAGGATGTGGGAATGGTGTGTAACAGTTAAAATGAGTGATTGCAGAGCTGTGCCTTTTGTCTAAATGTTGTCTGAGCCTTGGTGGTGTGCGATGTTTTATTGCTTGTCATGTGTGCAATTTCAAGGAAACTTCATGGAACGATATGGATAGGCCTTTTTAGAGTGATCAAATGAACGGTTTATATCATCGAGTCACATTCCTAAACAGGCCTGAAACACTGCCGCTCTTTATTCTCTGCACAGAGAATAAACTTTCAAAGAAGCCATCAAACGAATCTAAATCAGATGGCACTCTTGACCATGAAACTCTTTCACATCGTATAGGCGCTACCATATGATGTGAATGCATGCACGACTGTGGCTAAATGAACATTAATGAAATCTCAGTACACAGTACAGAGTACAGTGCAGTTGGGAGGTTAACGTGCGACCGTGGTGTGATCACTGTTATATGGGGAATATTTGCCCAGTCCAGCGGAATCAATGGGGCTCACACACACACACACTTTTTCTCGCTTTCTGGGTTTGTCACATATTTTTTCACACATATACATGCCCTGTTTTTAGCACCCTTTCCGAGAGCAAAACACTCACTATCTAGCTTTTAAATTGTATAAATATCTAAACACATGGTAGAAAGTTGTGGACATTTTTGCACACATACAGTACATAGGCTATATACAAATACTGAAATGAGCAATGCAACAACATGTCTGAAGAATAAACTATATAAAAACCCATTTAATTATCAGAAAAACACAGTGTCACAAAAGTGAAAACAGGCCTGTTTTTGACCTTTTGGAGATACATGGTTTTCACGGGACAAAGATCGTTCATTGAAGCAATGGAGATTTTCAGCACGTATTAGCAGCCGAATAATGTTGTTGTTACAGAGCAACCCTCTCTTTTACATGTTGCAGAGCTGGCTGATTTGTTCAGGGGAATGGTAAAAAAGAAACATGTTTAAACTACCAGATATTATTTTCTATGTTTCTATAAGGAGTTAACAGAAGTGTGTAGAGGTCAAGATCACTGCAACAAAACAGCAGGTGCTCATGGTGGTCATTTTGTCATGGCATGGCAAGAAATAGCTTTAATGACATTAATAATGGCTGCATTCCATTTAGGTTTGCCAGCTGAGCCCTCTGTGTGCATGCCGGCTCAGCTGGCACCAATGAATGTAGCCGAGCAATTAATGATGTTATTAGTCACACCTGTGTGACTAATAATGTTAATGGCCTCATTATGTGACAAGTCTAAACGTCCACCATGAGAGCAGTTTGTAATTGTTGTTATAATTATTGCTGCATGAACTATAGATGCATTTTTTAAAAATACAGTGTGAGCCATATCATTAAAAACAACAAATTCATCACTTTAGCCGGCTAGCTTAGTTTAGCATAAATACTGGATGGTAGGCCCTTTGGACATAGCAAGTCTAGCTGTTTCCCCCCCGGTTTCAAGCCTTTGTGCTAAGCTAAGCCATGCGCCTACCTCCAATTCTGAAAAGTGAAGCCAATGCGGAAGTGCCTTAAACTTGCATTCTTTCTAACAGCCAGCAGGGGGCGACTCCTCTGGTTGCAAAAAGAAGTCTGATTGTATAGAAGTCTATGAGAAAATGAGCCTACTTCTCACTTGATTTATTACCTCAGTAAACATTGTAAACAGGAGTTTATGGTCTAAATCACTAGTTTCAAGTCTTCTTGAATACAGCATGATGTTCATTTAGTAAATTATGGTCCCATTTAGAGTCAAATACACCATAAAGCAGGGGATGCTTTAGGACGTGGCTACCTTGTGATTGACTGGTTGCTACCACGGCGTTGGTAGCGCCTTGGTAGTCTGGGAGTTGTCCGTGTTTTCGTCTTAGATCTTTAACCCTTTCACAGTGTGTTTTCAGTTCATGAAAGTTAATTTGAACCTTTTGGTCGCCTAAAAAGTCTCCACCCTCTCGTGTCACTTCTGGTTCTATAAAACCAAGATGGCGACAGCCAAAATGCCGAACTCAAGGCTTCAAAACTCCAGTCCACAAACCAATGGTTGACGTCACAGGGACTACGTCCACTTCTTATACACAGTCTATGGCTGTAGCTCTATATTTACTATGCAGACATGAGAGGGGCATCGATATTCTCGTCTAACTCTCGGTAAGAAAGTGAAATCATAAGATAATCCAGTAAGTATTAATTTGGTGATTTGCAGGTAAAAGGACATCCAGAAGTCATCTTAAAACTGTGCTTTTTTAGGTGTCTGGTTAACATATAAAAATTTATTCAACAACATGTAAAAGATTATATTTCAAGGCGAAACGTATCGTTACTACATGCTCAAATAAAATCATCAACAAAATGTTGAAACGATGGCTAGATTTCTACAAAACAAGCTCTTTTCGACTAAAGGTGAATGTCTAATGTCTTCAGCAACATAAAGCTACTTTGTCATTATAATACTTGTTATTGTTAGGGCTGCCTCCTCTTCGTCAATTAGACGACTAATCGGTTGTTTCGGTCTTAGTAGACTAAGATTTCTTTAGTCGATTAGTCGTTTTTTATGCTTTTTTTCATGCTGAATGACTTATTTCTAAGAAACCTACTAACACATCACTGGTAAACACAAGATTTAAAGTGGTGCAAAACTGAATTTTACAGATCTGTCGATAAAATCAACTAATCGATTAGTCAACAAAATTGTATGAGTGTTAGTCGACTAAGAATTTCTTTGGCCAAGGACAGCCCTAGTTATTGTGACATAATAATTTTGTGGTGGACATTATTCTTGTCCACGTAGTCAGCATTTCAAAGTGTGTGTGCTGTGTAGAAGCCCTATAGTGTAACGATACACAAAGATGGATGATTTTGGTGTGTGCGCTCTCACACTGTAGAGAAAAAAACAGTCAAAAAACTCTGCTTTGAACCATCCAAACAGCAGATGTAAACATACAAATGAACAGAGGTGATTGAGGGGACGGAGGGAGGGATGAGATAAGAGGTCACGGCCGAGACGAAGTGAGAGGAAGAAGAAAGCAAGGGAGGAGAAGGGTGTGAAAGAGAGGAGGAAGAGGAGGAGGAGGAGGGAGATGAAAGGGAAGAGCACTACAGAGGTCGGCAGAGAGGGGAGATGGAGCTGGAAGCCTCCGGGGTGATCTATCAGTGTCACAGATGGGAACTCTTTGTGTGAATGACAGAGACAGTGGAGACAAAAGAATTGTGAAACAAAAACACGATGGAAGAGACACATGAAAGTAATTGGAGCCAATGTACGAACTATAAATATAGGAGGAGAAAAGTTAGCTGCCTGCGGATGCATTTTATTTTGGTTTCAAGTAGAATGTGTGTGGATGCCGGCATAAAAGAAGCAACAATAGCAAGAAGGAAATTTATACCTGTTTTAATGTCAATTTGCACCTAATTCCCCGCCCATTAACTCTGGTAATTACTGATGGACTGACTGCTAACACACAGTCATGGAGGGTAAAGCTATCAGTCCTTATAACGACTTTGTTTGGGTTTGGAGGTGCTTGTATTTCAGGTGTTTCTTTGTTTTACTCTCAAGTTTAAACTGAATATTATTGATATTAATTCGGATGTAGTTTGCCTGTTATGACTCGTAAATAGATGCAGTGACTAGTAACCCTAACCTTGACTACAATATAGTTATTGTTTTTTATTAGGGCTGTCAATTGATTGAAACTATTTGATTGTATCGGGATTAATTGCACATTTTTTATCTGTTCAAAACGTACCTTAAAGGGAGATTTGTCAAGTATTTAATACTCATATCAACATGAGAGTGGGCGAATATGCTTGCTTTATGCAAATGTATGTATAAATGTATTATTGGAAATCAATTAACAACACAAAACAATGACAAATATTGTCCAGAAACCCTCACACAGTTACTCAAGGGACCCCTTTGAAAATAGCCATGCCAGTTTTTCCTCGCCAAAATTTTGTGTAACTTTGGAGCATCATTTAGGCTCTTTTGCGACAAGCTAGTATGACATGTTTGGTACCAATGGATTCCTTTGGTTTTCTAGTTTCATATGATACCGGTATCATCACTCGCTTTGCTTTAAAACTGAGCCCGCTACAACCTCCGAAATCAAAATAAACTTCTTTCTTCACAAGAAATAACTTAGTTAGGTTTAGGCAACAAAACAAATTAGTTAGGTTTAGGAAAATATCGTGGTTTGGGTTGAAATAACTCCGGAAGTGGTGTAACTTAAGTACGGATGTTACTGAAGTACGAACGCCTTCCTGGTTCACGATTACATGGATTACATACAAGTTGATTTTGTGGGATATATTTACGATTTACAGTATATTACTTTTCGTAGATATAGCTACGAACAATGTATGAGAACAGCCTCTACATATACAGTCGACTAATCATTCCAGCTACAGTGCCAGATTCTGGCAGCTTTTGGGCCTATTTTGGATACCTGTGAAAACCCATCCCTGTTGCTCATTTCGATATATTAAATTATTTTTTCTTCTTCTTTCGGCAGTGCATACTGTACGTGAGAGCTGTGGGACAAGAAAAAAATACCACCCTGCTGTCAAACCATTTAACACGAGCATGTATGTGATGAAAGGAACATTCCTCTTCTTTGGGTTGATTCTGTTGTGGCTGCACTCGGTTGCACTTAATTTAGCCTCGCAAAGAAGAAGAGCCCGACTGTAACAATGTGTGTTGTGCAGTGGTTGCCCTGTGACTAGCCCCATCGCCGGTGTGAATATAAATGAGAGAGAGAGAGGGTTTCCACCGAACACAAAGGGGGGAAGAGGAGAAGAAGAAGAGGAGGAGGAGGACGAGAGGAGGAATTGTTGCTTCAGGCTGTTTTGCCTCCTGTCTCTTCTTCTGCCTTTGGCCATGTTCACCAAAGGGAGGAAAAGTTGGATTATCTCCCTCCCTCCCTCCCTTTTCTCCCTCATATCCCTCTCTCTGTCTTCCTTTATCTTTTTTTAATCTGTGCAACCTTTAAACATCTCTTCTCTATTTACTCTCCTCCCTCTGTTTATCCCTATATCTCTGTCGCTCTATCTACTTCCTTCTCACGACTCTCTCCTTTTCCATTAAACTCTATCACTTTCCCTCCGTCCTCGCCTCCCGCCCCCTCTCGCTGCGGAGTGATTGTTGTCTGATGCGACGGCGGCCTCAGATTAGATGCGACCCCGCGGCTGTAATCAGCCCTCAGCGGCCCTGCTCCTCGCAGATAATCTGCTTGTGTTCAGGAACACAAAAAAATCTGCCGGTACATCTGTTTTCCACCGTAATGCACTTATACATGTACACCACACTGATGCTGCTGCTGCTGCTGCTGCTGCTGCTGCTGGCTGAGAGCACTGTGTGGGGATAAAAAACATCAGTTGTACTAGTATATCATAATGTGAAAATACTGGATGAGAGGTGCTAATCCGGCATTCTAAATCTCACTTAAAGGAAGAGTTAAACATATATACTATGACTACTATAGTTACCCTTGGCGTCACTTTAGGTTCAGGCAAAAAAAAACACTATAGTTAGGTTTAGGAAAGAACTACATGGTTGGGTTTAAAACTACTACGTTTGTACAGTGAAAATGACACTGAACGTTTTGAAAACGGAACACGGATGAACAGCTAATTGTAACGTGACAGTGAAACTTAACGTACGTGCGTTTCATACCGGTACTCAAGGGTGCCTTGTGCGGCGCAAACGAAAACCGACGGCCTTGACGAAGCCTCTGTATTTTGGGCTGCATATACAGCACACTAATTCTAGCCTTTAACCTGAAGAGGACTGGATTCAGGTACTATCCACATTTGAAATGGAAGAAACTGCAAATAGCCTTCATTCCCCCTACAGATGTTAATCTGTAATTGACTTGGGACTTGTAATTGTTGTAATTAGTTCCTTTTGCTTTAATTGTTTGTTGCCGGTTGTGTGGTTGTCTGACTGTAATTGTTTTTTAGTTCTTTGGCCTCGCTTGAAAAAGAGATCTTTATTAGCTGATTAAATAGAGTTACTAAATATAACCACTAATTCAACAGCGTTTAAAGGAACAGTGCGTAACAATATAGGGGGATCTATTGGCAAGAAATGAAATATAATATTAATAAGAATGTTTTCTTTAGTGTATGATCACCTGAAAATGAGCCGTTTATCTACATACAGAGCACATCACATTTTCACGTCGACCACCGTAGTCCTCCTACACGCTTGGCACACAGGAGAAGTCTCAGTTGGTTGCAATCTGCAACCTCACCACTAGATGCCGCCAAATGATTTTATTTTATTTATGGATATAGTAGACAAAAAGCAATAACATGGGATATCATGTAAAGTGTAAACAATTATTTCAAACATGGTGATGCTGATGTCATAGAAAACAGGACGGACAATCATACATAACGCGCAAAGAATCCCTAAAATAACGAACAACCACACCAAGGACATCCTACCAATGCAAAACAACAGAAATGAACTTCAAAACTCTGTCCTAGTATTTTTATTTTCTTTATTATCTATGTCCTAAAAGCATTCACAAAATCATCACCTTGCATGAGCGCACACTTATACCCTGTTATTGTGACCATGGCTATTTGTGTGCCCAGGTAGTCGGGTGCCGCTCCATCGATGATGTTAAACATAATGGGTGAGTTTCATACACACCTTTTTAAGAGAGAACTTACAGAAAGCTGGTGCAACAGGCTGCCGGGGCTCGTCTCACAAAAGCAAATTGCGCCACGTCCGCCGAAAATTACGTTTCACAAATCATTATCGTTGACAAAGTGCAGCTGGATTTGTGAGTCCTAGAGAGCTCTTGTATGCACATGCACATGTTGCAAGCATGGTATTTGTTTGGATTAGTGAGTGTCAAAATGAACATGCAAGGAAATGATCTCATGTTTCAAAACTGCAGCTTGCATGTTGTTAATTTAGTGAATCAACCACCTTTTCACATCTAAAACCTACATAAAAACATTCAACCACGTTTATCCCAGTTTTAACCCAGACCTTTGACCTGCAAGCCACTAAATCAGTCAGAAATGTCCTAAAATCCTACTTTATACAGTCAGTATATGATCTTTGCTTACAAGATCACACCCTATAGTCGTATCCTCACAATTTGATTTATTATACTCATGATGTAATTCTAATAGATTCACATGAAATCAATGCACCAGATTATATTAGTTACTGAAATTTGAAGTACATCCCAGGATTGTTTACACCAGCAATGCGTTGGTATTTTTTGCTTACTTGTATGAAATCACCACTGTACATCTAGATACTGTATACGCTTTTAAAAAAACACCAAGATCAGCACTAAACACTGTCTTTTTGGTCCCACAGAGCCTTTTCTGTCCATATGGTGGAAGCATGTCTTCCCATTTTGTCATGTCGTCGGGGCCAGCGCTGCTTTCCAACACATTAATATTCATCGATATAGCTTTAATCTGTAAAAATTGGGTTATTGGCAACGGTTGATGACTCTGCCTCTTTGGTCTCTCTGTGTCTCTCTCTCTCTCTCTCTCCTATTTAACTCTATTCCTGTGTGTTTTGCCTCTGTATGATGGGGAAAGAAAAGGAGAAGATAAATACCAAAAAAAAATTGGAAAGAGGGGAGAAAAAGAGCTAAGACGAAAAAAGAGGCCGAGAGAAAGGAGTTGTATAAGAGAGGGAGGAAGGGGACAGAGAGTGAAAGAGACAGCGGTGACGTCACGGCCACTTTAAGTAGGTCAGGTACGAAGTTGTGATGTCACATACACTGGAATCGGCCCACTGGGCCAATCGCGTGCAGGGACACACCCCCTCTTTCCACTGGAAAATAAAAAACTGCAACCCCCCCTTTTCTGCAGCTGTCTCAAATCGCAGACACACAAACACATTCCTGCTGCTATAAAGGCCGACATTGACAGTAACAGTAGACTACTATAATCCCCCGAGGAGATGCAGCAACTTTCACTTGTTTCCCCCCTCTCTCTTCTTCATCTCTTCCCTCTGCTTCCTCTCACAAACATCAGCTCTCACCAAAGCCTCTTCAGATGGTGCTAAAGAGGACGTCTGCAGCGCCGCTCACCACAGCGGAGCTATTTCTGATGTGCTTTTGATTCCCAGCATCAAACAGATCCACTTGTCCTTCATCGAGACTTGTTGGGATGCGTTCAAGATTGTGTATAGGAGTGTGTGTGTGTGAGTCTCAGCAGTGTTAGGCACATTTATTCTGAGGCTCTGAGGCGACGGGGCGTTACCATGAGCACAATGTGGAAGGTGAGAACTTGATGAAAGCCTTGTGTAGCCAAATCAATTTTACAATGTTAAAGCTACAGTGGGTAGAATTGGAGCAAATAGGATTAAAAAACGTTATTTTTGTAAAACGGTCGCTATATTCTGACAGTAGTGCATGAGACAGGTAATCTGAAAAAAATCATGTGCCTCTGTGTCCTCCAGTGTCCTCCGGTGCTCCTAACGGCATCTGCAAGATTTCACAGACCGGAGGAAAACAACCAATCAGAGCCTAGCTGGAGCTTTGCCGTCTCTGAGCAGCCGTCAATCACTCACCAACTCCGATGAAACGGCCAAACTAGGCAGCGCTGATCAAATATGAATCAATATTCTGTTACTGTAATGCCTAATGCCCTGTTTGATTGGAGTTCGCGGGTGATGACAGCTGCCTCCGTTGAATGAACAGCCAATAGGAACGCACTCTAGATTTTTTAAAGCCATGAGGAGGTGCAGAAGTCTAGTTTTCTCTCAGAGCACTTGAATTACAATATGCTGAAAGGTTATTATGGAAAGAAAAAGGAGCAAAAAGATTTAAAAAAGAAGGAAAAACAAAAGTAATAACTCGAGTGCCGTTAGTATCTTCAGTATTCTGTGTTGAAAGAGGAAATAATGAGACGCTGACACTAACTGTGAACTTCATTATCGCTCTAAATGCACAGCTGAGTTGATGTGTTTTTAGTTTACAGAGAGCTGAGCGTGTCCACATTTTCACCTCAATGAATCAGAGTAATGAACAATCATGGGATTTGCAAAGGTGCAATAATTAGTGTTATTGTCTAACCTAATTGCACCACCTTGGAATACGTACTATAAATAAATGAGATAATGGTCGAGTGGATTGATCGCCAGCCTGAAAATGAACACCCCATTTCCTACAAACCCTGGTGTTTCCAGTTTCAAAGAACACACACAGTATCTACTGTACTACTGTACTGTAGTCTCGCGTACGGATATTTTACTTGGCTGTCTAAAAGTGGGACTTTTCATTTAGTTTCCCAAAAAAATACATAAGATATAACCAACCCGTTCGCCAAGATAATGGACAAGGCATTAAGCGTGCAATACAAACGCCTTTCTTGCTTTTGGCGTACCATTTGTACGCCATGTAGTCTGTATTGACTGCAATGTAAACGCATCCGCATAAATATGCTACGCTCAGAGCTAGTGACGTAGAATAAAAAGCGAGAAAGGCCGGTTATGGCAGGCTGGGTGGGAGGTGGATTGGTCCAACAAACACACGGCTTTTAACCAAGAGACCGGTGTTTTGTTTTCGAAGTTACGTTAGTGGCGCTTGTGTTTTCCGTACTTATGTTACGTTGCTTCCGTACGTATTTTACTTAGTTTACGTACTTATTTTAATCCCAACCATGACATCTTTCCTAAACCGAACTAAGTGGTTTTGAGACCCTAACCGGCTAACAGCGACCGTTTCACGGTAACGACATGGAGTAAAATGACATGAAAAAGCTGTTTCACAACGTTAACCCTTGTGGCGTATAAATGACACGCAAAAAGCCGAAATGCGTCATCATGACATGCGGAAATGTCGTGATATTTATACGCCTTTAAGTGCTTTTGTTGCCTCAACCTAACTGCGCCCGGTGGAATCCAGGCATTACGCTACATGTCCACCAGGTCCAGCTAAGATGCTAGGGGACGCGCTGCTCCACTCAACTGGCCGCTCAAGTGGTGACGTACCATATTGTGGAATGGACCTAATTGGTCCCTGGTTTTCTGCTCGCCATTTCAATCAGGAAACAACATGGCGGCCTGCTCGTAAACTTTCTGTTATTCCGTCTAAAGGATCCCCCAAAATTTACTTCTGGAAACATTTTATGTGAGAAATAGACAATGTCACAGCTGAATCTCGTTTCATGTTAGAACTAGATCGCCTAGTTTGACAGCTTGGTCCAAGTTTAGTGAGCCGGACGCGTTGCGCTGGACGGACTCATTTGCATAAAAATGAGCTTTTTTAACTTTATGCAATACAGAACCTCTCCAAATCACCAAAACACTCCCACCATGCACTGGGCAACTGCTTCTCCTGCTTTCCAGAGGAAATGAATGGAAAGCATTGAGACGCCCTCCGTCACCAGATCTGGTGGAAATGTTAGCTTCTCAAGTTGGATCCCAATGTGCAAACCAATGATCATGACTGTATCAGGTTACTTATTTATATTCGGCAATCATGATAATCAAATTAAATGAGGCATTTGTAACAAGTAGGATCAAATGTGCACAAGGACGTGAACTGAAACATTACACATGCTGTATTAAATGTCTGGACATATGTGTGCGGTCACATGTGTAAATTCACCCTGCTGCATAAGGAAGCAGTTAAAACATTCGTAGCGTTCCTTTCTATTCATTTCCTTTGGCATTAATGGAATCCACTACTGCATCTTTATTTGTTTCTGTTGCACTATTTAATTACTTTTGCATCGGATAAAGTTTAGGGGAGATACTTGAAGTGTCTTTAACGTTCCAGGGTAATAATGCAGTGAGAGAAGTCTGTAGCCTCTGCCGGTGTCAGCGGTGCACACAGTGTCCCCATCTCATTACTATCAGGTCACGAGATCAGTCAGAGAACAGAGCAAGGTGTCGTTCTGAGGAGGATGTGCCAGGTGAAAGTGTCCTTGAGCAACACGCTGATTATCTTTCTTCTGTGTCTATTTCCACTTCAATTACATCTTCCCTAATAATAAAAAAAATAAGAATATAGAGAAGAATATACAGTACAAGTTGTGATTGGTCCATTAAAACATGAAAAATATAGTTCTTTAAACGTATTTGCTTTTCCTGTGGAGTTTTAAACAGCTTTCATGCACTCAGTGCAACCTCTGGTTCTGAAAAGTGAAGCAAATGCCGAAGTGCCTTAAACTTGCATTCTTTCTAACAGCCAGCAGGGGGCGACTCCTCTGGTTGCAAAAAGTAGTCTGATTGTATAGAAGTCTATGAGAAAATGAGCCTACTTCTCACTTGATTTATTACCTCAGTAAACATTGTAAACATGAGTTTATGGTCTCAATTGCTAGTTTCAAGTCTTCTTCAATACAGCATGATGTTCATTTAGTAAATTATGGTCCCATTTAGAGTCAAATAGACCAAAAAGCAGGGTATGCTTCAGGGCGTGGCTACCTTGTGATTGACAGGTTGCTTCCACGGCGTTGTCCAGTCTGGGAGTTGTCCGTGTTTTCGTCTTACAACCCTTTTCACAGTGTGTTTTCAGTTCATGAAAGTTAATTATAACCTTTTTGGTCACCTAAACATATCTTATTCAGCGTTCGGTTGTACTTAGCTCCGTCCTCTCGTGTCACTTCTGGTTGCAAAAGAACAAGATGGCGACGACCAAAATGCCGAACTCGAGGCGTCAAAACCACAATCCACAAACCAATGGTTGATGTCACGGTGACTACGTCCACTTCTTATAAACAGTCTATGCATGCACCAAAGAATTTTGCATTCCTTTTCATTTTAAATCCTTCAGTTTAAGATAAAAGGTTGCAAATCGCCTCACAGCAACAGTATGTTACTGCGATTACACCCACTCCCTCTGGCTAAGAGCATAATCTCACCAACATAATCAGAGTATGGTGTGAGTATGTGCGGGTGTGGTCTCCGCTTAAATATGGGTCTGTTGTGGACGCCGTTAATCACT
>CAKALU010067073.1:37867-48254 GCA_916700995.1 Hozukius guyotensis | reverse complement strand
CCAGCAGGGGGCGACTCCTCTGGTTGCAAAAAGTAGTCTGATTGTATAGAAGTCTATGAGAAAATGAGCCTACTTCTCACTTGATTTATTACCTCAGTAAACATTGTAAACATGAGTTTATGGTCTCAATCGCTAGTTTCAAGTCTTATACGACCAAAATGCCGAACTTGAGGCGTCAAAACCACAGTCCACAAACCAATGGTTGATGTCACGGTGACTACGTCCACTTCTTATAAACAGTCTATGCATGCACCAAAGAATTTTGCATTCCTTTTCATTTTAAATCCTTCAGTTTAAGATAAAAGGTTACAAATCGCCTCACAGCAACAGTATGTTACTGCGATTACACCCACTCCCTCTGGCTAAGAGCATAATCTCACCAACATAATCAGAGTATGGTGTGAGTATGTGCGGGTGTGGTCTCCGCTTAAATATGGGTCTGTTGTGGACGCCGTTAATCACTCTGGATAAGTGTGTCAGCTCAGCGCCTGAAAAGTAAATGTTTGTTTTGTAATGTGTCTGTATGACAGGATTATGGAGTGATGTTTTATGAGGACAGATATGAGAACTTCATAAGCAGAATCCAGTGCACATAAAGCACTACAGATGAATGAAATGAGGAGTGTTGCAATATACCAGTAATGACGATAACCGTGATATTTCAGAATGAAATAGTAATATCATGTTAATAGTACACATATGATAATGTTGTGCAAATCATCCAGCGCCTCTTAAATCATTATCTCTCCACCTACCTATATTCGTATTTTGAAAGTAATTAAGTTGCCAAAAAATTTACAAAGTTAAAGATAAATTTGACTGATAGCCTTATTTATTTATTTCTAAAAATTTCCCATAGACATCGCGATAATATCATTACCGTGAATTCTTTTGGCCACAATAATCGTGTATTGAAAATCCGATATTTTTGACAACCCTAAATGAAATCATTCAAAATGTTAGTGCATCTTTTTTAACTCATTCTGAATGTATTAGGCCGCTTTAAAAACTTTTAATAAAGTGTCTTTTGGCGAAGTTCAAGGTATTTTTTTACTTTAAAGAGAAGACTTTAAGCAAAATGTTGGCAAGAATGCACAAGAAACATGTTAAGATAAAGCTCACGTTTAGAGAAAAATTCTCGTGAAATCTATTTCTGTCCTCTGCAGAGCGTCGCATCGCCCAGCCATGTGTAAGCTGTTATATGCATTTAGCAAGGGAGTCCTAATTTGGAAAACAGAAAGAAAGCCATGCAGACTGGCTTCGGCTCATTAGCATCAAGGTTTTTTTTTCCACTCTTATTTTCTTCTCCTTCAGTCAGCATTAACCCCGGTGGACTGCTGCCAGCAGGAGGGGCGGCTGTGGATGGTATAAGGATGTGTGAGTGCAGAGGGCAGATGGGGTCACGGGGTCAACGGCAGTGATTAAAAGGAGCCTGGTTTAGCCGACGAAAGGCCACCAGTGACCAACTGGAGCTGCGGCACATTATCCAGTCTGACTTGAAGTCGTGGAGAGAAGAGGAGGAGGAGACAGCCGGCAGCAGATCAAAGCAACTTTATTCACAAAGAGCTTTTTGCAAAACAACAGCAGAATGAGGACAAAACAAAAACGCTGAAGAGGAGCTGACATGGAGGATATGAAAGTCTAAAACTCCAGGCCCCAGAGGTCTGGGCCCCAGTAGGAGACAAAGACTTACAGCCTGCGTAAGTTTGATTGGACCGCTAAAAGCTGAAAAACCAGACGATCAAAAGCCTCGATGTCGCTCTAATAGGAATATGAACAATTTTAAAGTCATTGAACCAATTAGAAATCTTTCATCTTTGAGTCTGTAACCTGAAAAGAGCGACGCTGGACAACAGGATGCAGAGAAGCTGATGATGATGAAGGTGATCGTCGCCCTCAGGCCGAGGGTGCTGCTGATTGTGGTGTGGAACAGGAGCACAGAGTTCACCGATTTTGAACTAGCAGTAATTGTGTGAAGAAGACGCTAATTTTAAACAAGAGACAACAACTTAAACTGAGTGGATTATTCAGGTAAAACATGTACATGTTTTGGAAACGACTGCTTCAGATATTTGGAGAATTCTTTCCTTAATGGAAGATGGAAGCTTGGTAGCATATGCAGGATTCATCTCATCGAGAAAGGAACATCTGTGCAACAGCTGCATCCTGAATGAAAGACATACTGTAATAGATACATGGACGTATGCAGACTTGGAGGTCATGTGATCAGGAATGTTTCAGAGAGTTTGGCGGTTTTAAAGGATCTTTAATGATATTTAGAGTATTAATATAGCAGCAAACAACTATTGTTTATGTAAATATATAGAGCAGTAATGTCTACCTGAGCAGAGGGTGAAGTTGCTCTCCCTCTGTGTGTGTTGTAATCTGAGTTTCTCTGTGATTTGTTCACTTTGCCGGGCCGGCCGCGCATGCTTTTAGTGCATGCTTGTGCATGTGAGGGTGCCCCACTTTTACACCCATTTTTTTACAGGCTGATTCTGTTTATTGTTTTTTATTTACAGTATCTTTGAAGTTGACTTTTGTAGCAGTGTGGTAGTTTGGAGAAGGCTCTGAAAAAGCATTTAAACTGGCATTACGGGAGATAAGATTTACAGAATATACAAGTTATAAACCGTAAGATTTACATTATTTCAAATCCCATTTTTGATACTATTTATGCTTGGTTGTTTTTTTTTGCAATAGGCATTAAGTGTATTTACATTCAATAATTACCTCTTTATATAACAGTTTTTATTGTTACTGGCAGGGTCCGCCATTCCTGACGTCAGTAATTATTAAAGGTGCTCTATTCAATATTCAGAGCATTAATATAGCAGCAAACAACTATTATCTATATAAAGATATAGTGGCGTAATGTCTACCTGAGCAGAGAATTAAGTCACTCTCACTCAGTGTGTGTTGTAATCAGAGCTTCTCCGTGCTTTGTTGACATAGCCGTTTAATTGCTTGTTTCTATGGCCACCAAGTGGCAAAAAGAAAGTAAAAAAGTGTCTTAGGGGGTGTATCGCTCTGGACCCGAGTATTTCTAAAATCCTGAGCTGGAAGCAAAGAGGATCTCATGAGAGTGACTCAGCAGTAAATGAGGTGATACAAGTGTTCAAACTTGGAATTCATTCAATACACCCACTGCTGGATTTGTGCTGATATTAAAGATGTGACAGATCCTTTTTCCCTGCCCCGTGGTTGATTACATCAGAGGCTATCTGAACCTCCCATGTCTCGGTCCCCGAGGTTCAATTATGATTAAGCTCAAATCTCATCATTTTAATAGCACTATAGTGAATTACACCTCGCAGGCTGTTATTTGATTGACACAGTGGGTGATTATAATGGAAGGGTGGGCGGTATAGCAGCATCCTGTGCAATCAAAAGCCCAAATGAGATGTAAACTGTTTTTCGAAACCTACGCGGAATAAAAAACTGATAATGTTAGATAGCTCAGGTGCAGCTTGATCCTCTGTTTGAGGTTTATTAAATGTTTTGTATGATATTGCAATGCAGTGCCAGTTAAACGCTCATAGCAGTTGGCTTGTCTTTGCAGCTCAGTAGCCAGTATTTTATCAGAAAACAAACAAAATCATTTCCAGGCTGATTGTTTGTCATGTGATTCATTGTGTGTTCATTTTGTTTTTGTATGGTATTACAGTACGGGGCTATAATTTATTCCTCTTGCTAACCTTTTTTATTGGCAGCAGTACAAAACAAAGTCCTCGGTATACCACTAAATGACATGTTTACACTTGAGCGTTTGTTCCAGCGCTGGCTGACTTGAGCCGTGCCAAAAATCCTCAAGACCACACACACATTTTATGTTCAGGACTGGTAGATATAATAGAGAAGGAGACTTTTCATCAATCATTCAACCTGCCATGACCTCAGAGGAAGACATATTGTTTGGTAGAGTACAGGTTCTCCATCACTGCCTCTGGCTGTGTCACAATGATTTCTCACACAGTAGCCTTGGCCCCGGGACTGATTTAAAGTTTGAGGTTGTTTCGGGTCACACAGAGTTCAGGACAGATGAAGGAGGTAAACTCTCACATATCTGAAATAAATCTCAGCTGTCCAGCGATGATAGCACGGCCCTTGTGGTTTTTGGAGAAGCTGTTGATGGACCTGAAGATACACATTAGGAGGCAGAGCTTAGCATGTCTAAATTTAACTTTTCATGTCACAACACATCCCCAGTATTTGCTTATTTAGAGACTGCCGTTTTGAAGCCTTGAGTTCGGCATTTTGGCAGTCACCATCTTGGTTTTTTGCAACCAGAAGTGACAGAAGTGAGCCGTTTATACCTACATACGGAACGGGTCCTCTTCACAGCCATGTTTCTACAGTAGCCCAGAACGGACAAACCAAACATTTAGTCTAGATGGGGCCATTCACGTTTTCGTGTCGGCCACCGTAGTTCTCCTACACACTTGCCCCACGAGAGAAGTTTCAGTTTGTTGCAATCTACAACCTCACCACTAGATGCCGCCAGATCCTACACACTGCACCTTTAAGTTACACTTTGAGCAAACAATACTGTATTTTATTTTGTCATTTTTTTTTCCAGTCTTGATGAATGCTCCTAATTTTCTGTTTAAATTTAAATGTTTGCACAACTTGGACATAGTTTGCTGTTTTGATAAAGCTAAAGATATATAGATAGGTGACTGTATAAGGGTTATTTTTATAAGGGCTGCACAATTTTGAAAAAAATATGTAATTGCGATTATTTTCACTGATATTGTAATTGCGGTATGATTTGCGATATTAGAGGGAATGATAATTTTTACATCATTATTCTCATTGTCATTGAAAAACATATTAATGATTACGGTGTGATTTTTTTTTCTGTACCAAACAAAGATGTTTTCTTTAGTCTGTAGAATATGATGTGCAGGACATCTCTGCAGCACCACAATGTTTAATTTAAAATGGTATTTTGACACACATTTCACTTCTAACAAATATTGCATCTTCTGCGATTTGAAACTTGCAGTTCTCAATATTGCGATTTTGATAAAATTTTGATTTGTGCAGCCCTAATTTTCATAAAGAAAAATATTAACATCGTTCTAAAGTTAATAATAAATAATAATAGAAGTATTTAGGAAATTCCTATACATAAAATAGTGTGTAAATAAGATGTATTAACGTTAACTGTTGCTATGATTATGGGAGGAGCTACATGTAGCTAACAAACTGATTTAATATCTGCGTTGAGTGAACTGATTGCATTCCAGTTTAAAATCATCTTCGCCTACAGTAACAGTTGAGGATGATGAGTCATGTCTTGTCAGCAATCAGACATTCACAGCTTATGCTGGACCTCCAATGTGGCCGCCAGAGGGTGTGTTACGTCACCTGAAAGCCCTTTAATCCAGCCGGGCTGCACGGCTTGTGGGCCAAGATAAGGAATGACCACTGATGTATAACTGCAACTGTCGAAGCAGCTGCTTCAGTGCATACCGTTTCTGCTTTTAATGGAGCAAGTAATGAAACAAATCACTTTAACTGGAGGCAGATGAATGGAAAGAGATGCTTTTTTTTTAGCCATTGGCACTTGTGCATTCTTCTGAAGAGTTTGAGCACATGTCGTCAGTTTTTAATCCAGCAAAGTGTGAGGGAATTCGTACTGTATGTTGTGATTTGGGCTGAATTCACGGTGACACAGTTGAAATGCGCGTCAGTGTGCTCGGGTGGAACAAATATTTGGCTCACGACAGAGGCATGGTTTGGAGGATCATTATGTAAGGTGGTTAATTTAGGACCCAGGGGGATTTTAAACCGCCAACTATGATGCAGATAACATATTGAGGGAGTTTTATTCCAATTCTGACCGCTGCAAAAACTGGATTCCACACAAAAGTTTGCCGTCTGGAAAATTTGGAAAGCCGTTATTAGTTGTAGCATTTAGACTTTACTGCAAAATCCTGATAGTTCAAGTAGTATAATAATGTTTGGTAGGATTAACTGCTTCATTAGAACGTCCATTCTACATGCAGCCGAGAAGCACATGCAGGAAACAGTGTGGTCATCCAGTGGCGATACAAATGAGAGTCTGTGTGTCACTTGGGGAAACTATGACCTGTCTTACATAACCACAGAGCTGATGAGTGATGTTCTGCTTCTCAGCAGCTCTGCTCTGGGTCTGGAGCACAGTGCAGTACAGTTTCAGATGGGATTACATGTGCCATGTTAATTTCCCCCTCTGCTCCCGTATAAAAGAGCTCATTATGTATCCCAGCATGGAAAACAGCATTATGCAAGTTCGCTACTTTATGGTTAAAGTGGAGGAAGTGGTGTCATCAAAGGCTAAATGGACTGGAGAAGAGAGGAGAAGAAAGTTTATAGAAAATATAGCCTACCTAAATTCTTATACGTAACTTTTTAAGTCTCATTATACTAACATTAGGTTACCTTAAAGCATAAACCTTTTTATCATACCTGTTAATCCACATTAAGTACCCAGGCTCAAACTCAAATGTCTTTCAACTTCTGCCAAAGTGGGAGAGAAAGTCGTACATCAAACACAACTCAAATACAATTTATTCAATGGTTATTTATGAGTAGAGAGGTATTTATTCACTTGTTTGAACTACACTGATATCTCGGGCTGTATCACTGTCTGATTACACTTAAATAACAATTAAATTTCACCTGAAAATTGGACAAAATATTAAGTAATAGCAATTTTGATGTACATATGCAAGAGAATGACCAAGTTTGTGCCTTTATAATGTCACACTTTTGCTGAATTCAATCTATTTACTTGTCAATCAATCCATATTTCAGTGTGCATTCAACTTTAAAACAAATGTTCCAACCAATCCGGGCAAAGTGGGCAACAGCTCAAATTATTATTTGATGAATTGCTAATTTCAGTTATCATAGACTGTTTATCAGAAGTGGACGTATTCACTGAGACGCCATTGGTTTGTGGACGTACGTTTTGAAGCCTCAAGTTCGGCATTTTGGCCATCGCCATTTTGGTTATGTCCGTCGCCATCTTGGTTATTTGCAACCAGAAGTGACACGAGAGGGTGGAGCTAAGACATTTTTAGGCGACCAAAATGTTACAATTAACTTTCATGAACTGAAAACACACTGTGAAAGGGTTAAAGTTGTAAGACGAAAACGCATACAACACCCAGACCGAACAACGCTGTGGTAGCGACCTGTCAATCACAAGGTAGCCCCGCCCTAAAGCATCAATTTGACTCTAAATGGGACCATAATTTACTAAATGAACATCACGCTGTATTGAAGAAGACTTGAAACTAGCGATTGAGCCCATAAACTCATGTTTACAATGTTTACTGAGGTAATAAATCAAGTGACCAAATCAAATGACCGGCCCGCTGTTCTTTATCCCTTTACTTAGATTAATGAAATACTCTTTTGACACACTTTAATTAATTTCAGTTATGTGTTAAAATAGTATATATATTTTTTTTATTATTATTCTAATTAAATTAATTTTATTCCATTTATTGTCTTGCATGGTTTTCCACCCCACAGGCCATTTCATAATCATTTTTCAGTTAGAAAAGTGACTGATAGTGAAATAAAACTCCTTCCTCCAGGGGGGACATGGAGATCTCCAACCCAACCCCCCTTTCAGTGACCCTCTGGAGGAGACTCAGCCAAGGTTTTGACCCCCAGACCCTCACACTGCTGGTCCCCAATCCAGTCTCCCTCTTTGTGACCACTCTTTGACTCCAGGTGTGTTTATTTACCTGCTGGCTGGCTCGTGCCCAGGCGTGGAATGCTCGGCTCCGTTCCATAAGCTCAACAAGGAGTGGACTGTACCATTGTGATTCCTAGGTGGAGGGGTGGAGCCTGGAAGATAAACACGCTATTTCACTCCCGATATCGCTTCTGCATTTTTAGTCTGGTCCAAACCAGGAGCTGCCACACGGTGCTTCAAATATAAATCACTTATTTGGATTCAAATAAAATATTTATTGTTGATTTATTTAGGGGTAACTTTCTCAACACCCCTAAAAAAAACTCCATCGCTACATCTTTGCCTTTTGATTGACCGCTCCATATTTTTTCTTCTCCTGTGTTGCTGCTGAATGTTCCTCCTGCCTGCTGGAGAAAGGATACAAAAATACAACAACAGAAGAAGAGGGCACAGTGGAAAATAAAGGAGGTGGAGGAAAAGAAGTGAAATAACAGGAGCATTGGTGGAGAACAGTTTGGGAAGAAAGTGCAAGTGGAGAACGAGACTTGCCATTTATATCTTTTTTTGCTTTTGTGTGAAGATTTCTTTTGTTTCCAATCTGCTGATTAAAAGGTGAGTTCATGCTGTTTTTATTCTAGTAGCACAACTGGGCTGTGATTTTTTTTATTTTTCTATGTGTTTGAGCTCTTTGTTGTGAGAAAGTGAGGGAGTAGCCTGTGCAGATTTTTGTCATTCATGCAACAAAAACGAGGAAAATATGTGTTTTTCTCAAGGGACTTCTGTGTTGGTAATGTGCACAGAGATGCAACCCTCCTGTTTAATATTGCATTATATGCAAACCGATGTCAAAGTAATCAGCGCCCCCCTTTTTCCTGCTTGATTGAACCCAGAAACAAGCTGCTCTCCAGCTACCATCAACACAAAAACAGTCCACTCTGCAACACATTCATATTTCATCTGTGTTTTGCAAGCACCAATTGAAAAAAATGCAATTTGAATTACATTTTGCATGCATGAGTGCATTGTTATTGACGTGCACATGTGGCACAGCCAGCGGCTCTTTGTTCCTCTTCCCTCCCTCCCACCTCCCCCCCTATAATAACCAACCCAGGGCATGACAGCTCAATGTCTCTGCAGATGGAATATAGGACAGTATTGACATGCTATAGTGTCGCATGAACTTGAGTCATATATATGAACCTGACCTCCTCCTCCATCCATCCCAGTCAGCCAACAGCATCATCATCATTGCTCTTCCTTTGTGGTGTTTATAACTGGTGTCCCCTACAGAGCTGCAGAGGTTTGCGATCTCACGGTTAAATACTTTTTTTGTTATCGCGATAAAAAGGTTGTTTTTGTGTCTTTCTAAGAGGAGTTAGTTGGGGCTGTTCAGGGGGGTGTTGTGGCTCCTGTGGATATAAAGTGTGTCAATGTCAAATGGAGGTGTGTCCCTTGTGTGTGCTGTTCACTGGCCCTGTGCTGGCTCGGATAACAAAAAAAAAAAAGAAATCGGAGAGAAAATAAAAAAAAATCATGCAGCAAAAAGCCCTGAAAAGATCCGTTTCGTAAGAGTCTCCCTTATGGAATATCTTATAGCCTGGCGCGCGAGGAGGGGAAGTGTTTTGCTTCAGTGTGTCGTGCCAGACCAAGGACACACGCACACACACACACACACACAGTCGTGTTTTCATGACTTTTGAGGACATTGCATTAACTTATATTCATTTCCTGGAGACTTACCCTAACCCTAACTGCTACTTGCCTAATCCTAACCCTTAACCTAAACCTAACCTTAAACCAAGTCTCGTTATGGGGACGTTAATTTTGTCCCCATTTGGAAGGCAAGTCCCCACAATGTGACTGTGTAAACAGGTTCATGTCCCCACAACGTGGGTAATACACTCCCCCCCCATACACACACACACAACTCTCCTCTGTCTACACACAGACATCCAGGTTCTCACTATGCCGCAAGCTTCACGCACGCACTCGAGCGAAGCTCGCGCGCAGATTCTGTGAGTCATACCGCATTTGGAGACTCGCAGCCTCGCTGCTCTTGGAGTGAAGTGGAGCCCCTGCTGATAACGCGCGCACACACACATCACACATTGTTCCAGCGGGATTGTGCATTTATAGATGTGCAAATGCACGAGGACGCAAGCGCGCACAGGCTCTCCACGAGCTATGTCAGAAATGACGGACTGTGTTGATATAGAAATGCAGCCACACACACGTGGACACACACACACACACACACATAGATAGTGTATTGCATGTTTGTCTTTTCTTTGTTGGAAATGCTGGTGGGTGTGGTGTTACCAACAGCCCTGCGTCCATCATTTTGTGGATGATTATTTTAAAATTCAGTATCATACCACTTGGCTCCTGAGAAATACAGTTTTTCAGGAGGATATTAAAGGGTCAGTTCACCCAAATTTCAGTTCACACATGCACATAGTTTTAGTTTGACATTTATGCCTTGCAATCGGGATGAATGGAATTTCATTTGTGCTGCTTGATGGAATGATATTTGATAATCACGTAAGCAGTGTCTCCTACCTCGTCACAAACTTTCTCATTTTACAGCTAAACCGTGCACTACAAGATGATTCTGAAAACATTTGAGGGGAGAAATAGGCATTAACGTAACATAATATTGATTCATATTTGATCAACGCCGCCTACTTT
>CAKALU010067073.1:0-35399 GCA_916700995.1 Hozukius guyotensis | reverse complement strand
AGAGTCAAATAGACCATAAAGCAGGGGATGCTTTAGGGCGTGGCTACCTTGTGATTGACAGGTCGCTACCACGGCGTTGTCTGATCTGCGAGTAGTCCGTCTTTTAGTCTTACAACTTTAACCCTTTCACAGAGTGTTTTCAGTTCATGAAAGTGAATTCTAACATTTTGGTTGCCTGGTAATTCAGAGTTTGGTTGTACTTAGCTCCACCCTCTCGTGTCACTTCTGGTTGCAAAAAAACAGGATGGCGACGGCCAAAATGCCAAACTCAAGGCTTCAAAACCGTAGTCCACAAACCAATGGGTAACGTCACAGTGACTACGTCCATGTCTTTTATACAGGTCATTACTTATAAAACAATTCATGTTTTGACAATAAAACAGTTTATTGTAGGACAATATGTTGTGTCAACTTAGATTGCATGGCTCTAGGGTCTGATAGCGGCTTTGAAATAGGAGACACTGATAACACTGTTGAAAGGTAGATGAATGTGTGGATATGCAGCAAACTAGGCCAGTAAACATCTATATTTGGAGGTGGATTCAGGTCCTGGAATATCAGGGAATCAAATGGTGTTGTCATCCCGACTGCTCAGAAATAGTCTTTGTCCTTATGTTGAGGTGCTGACGCTGAAATGATCTCCTGTCAAAGTGCACGCCAGCTGTTGGGTTTATACGGACCTGTCAGTGTTGAGCGATGCGTCTCAGTGCAGCTGCGGCGCCGAGCCACTGATTAAATGTGAAGTACTGTTGTAGTAAGTGGACTCTGTTACCGTGTTTGATGGTGTTTCAGTGCTGATGGTGCTGCGGAGCTGATGTTCATGTCTGTGGGTGTAATTGCCTCTTCAGAGGTAGAGTTTTGTTTACTGCTCAGTTTGAGTATCGCTGTACTTTTGTAACAGAGGAGAGCTGATAGCCACTTTAAGCCATTCGCCGTTGGAACAAACATGAACATTGATGATTTTGAAACAAATGAGAGGATAAATTACATTGTTAAAGCTGCGATAGTCTAGATTGTTACATTAAATATGGATCAAATGACCATGTGTAAAAGCCCAGTCGCCAGAAATTAATGTTGGCATTGTACGTTTGTGCAAACCATGGATACGTTGAATGTCGACATTGCATTCAGTCAGAACAAGCAAGCAGAGTATATCAAGCAACCGTTATTGAAAGTTATGTGGTATAATGAGTAGTATAACAAGCAAGAAAGTCAACTAAGGGCGAGTGGGTCAAACAAACACCGGACTTTCGCCCAGGAGGCCGACGTTCATGTCCCGTGTGAAACCTAAAGTAATCGTTGACTTAATGCTTGTTATGTAACATTGTTACACTTGTTACGTAACGTTACTTAAGAAAGTCCGCTAAGGGCGGTTGTTGTGTATTTACAGTAGTTGCGTTCAGCAAACTCTGTAATTCTCTTCAGCTTAGTGAGGCGCTCTAATGTCTTTTAGCTTGTTGTTTTGTTACGTCTTCTGGCCCGCAAACTTCGCTCCAATCAACCTTGAAAAAGTCTCAGATAAAACAAACTGTACGTTCCCTGTGTCCAGCATCAAACAAAGTTAGCGACTAGCTGGTGAACATAGTGGAGCATTGAGCAGCTAAAGAGACAGACATTCTTCTCAGGAGTTGGTGGAGACCAAAACAGAGCTAAAAGAAAGGAGTGAATATTGGACTTCCAATCATCACGTGACCAAAAACACGACTCCAAATTAATGCTAATGTTGCTACGTATTTGCCAGATGTGTAAATAGTCAACCTTTTACTAAGACAGTTGCCATAACAACTTTGACATTGTTGTGTTCTCAGCTTGTTTAGTGTGGCTAAAAAGATCTATGGATACTGCTTTAAAGCGTCTGATTTATTATTTTATTCAGTCTTTTATAACTCCATAGTTATACACACATATCGCTGTTTCTGCGTACCATCTGTCTGAATTATAAACTTGTACAACCTCATCTTTGGAGTGGAACCAAGCATCACATGATTGCCAATCAGCCAATTATTAGATCAGGCGTACTTTTGACATATATCCGCTGGTTCAAGCTTCTCAAATATGATTATTTGCTGCATTTCTTTGCCATAACTGAATATTTTTGTTTTAATGTGAGTTTCGGACTGTTGCTTGGACTTTGAGAAACTGTGATTTTATACAATTTTCTGGCATTTTATAAACCAAATGATTATTTATTAATGAAAATAATTTTGTTTGAGCCCTAAATTCTATATAAATTGTAATTTCTAACAAAAAGCCTAATCTAGATACTGTATATGAAAATACATCGATGAGTTGTACATATGAAGAAAGATCCATCCTGTCCTTTATTTACATGCTTCAGTTGTATCCAGTATGGTCCATCCGAGTGCAGCTACTGTAACTAACATTGTCTAATGTTGCACTTCCCTCTGTTGGCATCAACAGAAACATTGATTCTTCTCTGTTGACAGTAGATACAGCTCAGTGTGTTTAAAACCCGGCCAACGTGACACGAGAGACCATCGAGAATGCAAAACAAACATTGAAATGTGTGCTCAGGGGCTACTGAAAAAATGAATAATTTGGATGGAAACCAAAGCACACAGAGTACAGCTGAAATGCACTCAGACCTGCATTTCTGGCTGTGTTGAGGGGATTTTACTCTGTTTTGTAGCTTATAAAGAACATAAATAAGTCAAATCTGGTGCTGAGTCATTAAATGTCCACTAGTACATGACACAGAATTTTGGGCAGCCATAACCACAATTTTTTGTCATTAATTGTTCAGAAATTTGATTTTTTTTAAAGCCCAGAAATCCTCTAAATCAGACTGATTCCAGAAATTTTCAGTTTTAATATTAAAAACACAGGGGGTTATGAAAGCACTTTTGTGTAAACGTTGCCTGTGTAACTGAACATAGGTCAGTTATTTTGATATGACTCTGTGTGGCAGCGTAGCGTCAGCTCAGATGTATTTTTACTGTCTGTACAGTGAAGAGGAGCCCATTAGCTGATGACTGAGACAGTGTGGAACAACACTGCGTAGGTGTCTGAGATCAGTCTAGTCTGAATAAATCCTAACCACGTTTTTATGTGTTTTTTCATCCAAATTGTTAACATCAGAGTCTTGGCCAGTTGTAGTGTCTAGTGCATATTAGTCTGGGTGTTAATAAAAATATATATTTTTTGTATTCTGTGTAGGTGTACGAGAGCGTATGGATGATCTGGTAGGGTATGGATTTATACTGTGTAGGTGTATGAGATTACAGCAGTCTTCTAGCATCTAGGCTAGTGTGTGGAAGTGTGTGTGTGTGTGTGTGTGTGTGTTGGCAGGGGGACGACTCAGTCCTTTACCCGATGGCTAGAGGCCAGATACAGATAGGGCCAGGCACCACAATGCCCTGTCTGTTCCCACAAGTCCAAATAGGCCTTCACAACACCCTATTTATAGACAAAACGCTCTGCCCAAACTCCATTCATATTTCTCAGGTTGGATGTGTGGAGTAGTGTGTGCAGATGTTTTTTTTTTTTTACTAAAAAGTGAACCATGTGATGCAAATTGTACACTCTGTGATTGTGATTTTTTGAAATGATGCGACCCCAAATGCGTCCAAATGTGCAGCCAGTCTGGTGCTGTCAGAGGCGACGGTTCACAATGTGTGTGTGTCTGTGTGTTATTGGCATTCCACAGTGCACAGTTACATAATCAGGAGTGTTTGTCAATAGATCCGCAGGCAGAAGAAGAGCTGAGCGGGGCAGAAAATAAACAGTTCACAGGGGTAACTTTCGCCCCACACTGGTACGCACAATATCCATGTGAGGTGTATTTATACAGAGGAGGTCGACTGCAGTTGTGTCATAGATCTGCCGCCATTTAAAAAATGGCTGTAGGCTAAGCAATGGATAAATATGGAACAACAGGAAAAACAGCTACCTGAAACCAAGACCGTCCTTCCGAGAAAAACTTCAGCCGTTGCCGCAAATGCCCCAAAAACGACACGTTTATGTTCAAGTGACGTAGGAATTATGACAGAAATACGGAAGTGGTGTGACTTTATTATAAAGTGACAAAGTGTAGTAGTGTAGAGAGGAGATCGGGGTGGATGGATGGGACAACAAAACATCAGATTACCAGCATGCCTACAGAGAAGGACATTCCACTAGTACAGCTCTCACTCAAATGACGGATGGTTGGCATAGAGAAATTGACAACAAGAGCTTGGTAGGAGCTGAACTATTGGACTTCAGTGCAACTTTAGACATAATTAATCATAATTTGTTACTACAAAAACTTGGGGGGTTTTGACTGTTGGTCCGACAAAACAAGCAATTTGAATACATCGCCTGTGATTCTGAGAAATTGTAATACATATTTCTGACATTTTATAGACAAAATGATGAATTAAAGGAACAGTGTGTAGCATTTAGGGTGATCTATTGGCAGTATGTATGTTTCCTTTAGTGTATACTTAGCTTAGAATGAGCCGTTTATATCTACATAGGGAGCGGGTCCTCTTCACGGAGCCGCCATGTTTCTACAGTAGCCCACAATGGAAAAAAACAAACTTTGGCTCTAGATAGGGCCATTCACATTTCCGCGTCAGTCGTCATAGTTCTTCTGCACGCTTGGCACACGGGAGAAGTTTCAGTTAGATGTCGCCAAATCCTACACACTGCACCTTTTAATCAAGATAGATTTAAAAAAGAAAATGTCAGTTGCAGCCGTAATACTGTAGCGATATCGATATGTAAACACACTACAACAGTTGTTGCACCAGTGTCACCAGACTGGGTTGAAACTAAATCAATGATTGATCTCAAAACGGAACATTTGAATCCTAATCAGGAAGAGTGGAGCTCAGGATATTGACACAATTTAAAGTAGATTAACGATATTTCCTGTGTTGGTTGTACTGCAAACCAACATGAAGCCGGTATCAATGCAGCCACAATATAGTCTATTTTGAACCTGGATATAAGCACCCAGAGGAACCATGTTTTCTGACACATAAGCAATTAGCCGTTTAATAACTCAACAGTAATCAAAGCAATTAGGCGCCTGTAGTAATAATGGCTCATAATCATTCACTCCACATGGCTTCATTTGTATCTGCTCTAAGCTCTGTCACAATCAAGACACTGTAGCAACTGAGGAGGAGATAGTTAGTGTCCTTTTAGCCTTTGAGTCTGGACATCTAATCTATTATTTCATTTATACATATTTAATTTATCTGCATAACCGACCACCGACATTGTAATCCCCTCATTAGCTGTTCACATTTGCGCCCCGTAACAGCAACACTTTGACATCATTTCGTAATGTTTCGGCAATAATGGAGCAACTCTTCTAATCATGTTTTAATGAACTATGATAACATGTTCCTCTCGTAACCATCCACCCTTATCAGAAGTGTAAACAGAGGGTGTATATTACATTTTAGGGTGGACCAGTGATACTGAATGATGCAGCAGCAAGTGGCCGTCTTTGTGTGGTACATTTAACTCATAGATAGTGGATAATTTACAGATGCTTGGAGCAGTTTTGTATGTTTGTAGGACTGTAGGATGTTTGTTGAACTCGCAGCTTCAAAACGGCAGACAACAAACCAATGGGTGACGTCACGGTGACTACGTCCACTTCTTATATACAGTCTATGCATTTTACAGACCAAACAGTAAAACAAAATGACACATTTATACAGGTCAACACCCTTGAATGAGCCCTTGAGCAAGGCACTAGACCGCCAGCTGCTCCAGCAGACCTGCTCTGCGGCCAAGATTAAGTGATTGAGCCACTGATAACAGTATTTGTGTCACAGAAGCCTTTCTTGGGTGAATACGGTTAAGAACGTGCACATAATGTTTGCTGAATGTAACTTTATGCTCTAATTATACACTAGAAATAGCACAAGAAGGTTTTTATTAAAGCTGAGTGTTGCAGCCTGAAGAAAAGCTGTTTCATGTTTGGCTTGAGCCATTTATCTCTATCAGCTCTTAGCCAATAGGCTCCAACATATAAATTTACCCAAGCTTGAAGGTCAATTAGTGTATGTGTGTGTGCGATTGCATGGGTCTCCGTCTGCGATCATGTGCTCGTCCGTTGGCCTAGGGTCTGAATCGAAACAATCGATTCAGCCGTCTGAGCATCTTTTATAGTCTTTGTTTTTTTTGTAGCTGACTTTACTCTCTCAGATCTGACCAAAATGAACCGCTGTCTTTTATACATTCACATAATTAGTCAAGGTAATTACTGGTTTCGCTTCATGCTTCACTCTGATGCACTCTCGCAGTTATCGAGCGAACAAACTGAAAGCTTATCTGCTGGCTGTCATGAGACGTTAAGGGACGAATGTCGCTGAAGGAGAGAGAATTTGAATTTCATAGATAAACAGAGAGAACAGGGCAGGAAACAAGGAACACATACTTGTTCATTATTGTCCAGACTATGTGTTCTTTTGGTCTGTGTATTAGATTTCCTGGAAGTTCACGTTTGCACTGCACATGGTCCCCATTAAGAAATGATTGCCATTATTGAATGTTATTACAGTTTGATTATTTTATGACTTCTCATCGTCTTTAAAAATGCCTGATGTCTTCAAACTGCTTGTTTTGTCAGACCAACAGTCCAAAACTCAATTTACGACGACGTAAAACAGAGAAAATGTGCAAATCATCACATTTAAAAAGCTTTAAACAGAAAATGTTTGGTGTTTTTGCCTTAAATTCAACTACATTTTTAATTCTTCTCATTTTTTGTGTGAGGAAATATATAATTATGATGACACTGCAGCTATTGTGCACATTTTTCAAAAGAGAATGAACCCATTTTTGGAAATATTGAAATGGCTTAACTTCAGGCCTCTAGGTGCTTGGTTCCCATGACAACGGTTGGCATTTTTTGTATTTTAATTTCTGTTCAACTTTAATAAATGGCTTGAACGATGAATTAGTAATCCAACACGGTCTCACGGGAAGGCGTATAAATACGACGACATTACACGAACATTCCGCGTGTCATGAGGACGCATTTTAGGCTTTTCGCATGTCATTCATAAACTATGGTAACGTCCACAGTTAGGTTTAGGCAACAAAACCACTTAGTTAGGTTTAGGAAAAAGGTCATGGTTGTGCTTAAAATAAGTACATAAACTAGTAAAAAACGTACGGAAACAATGTAACACAAGTACGGAAAACACGTCACTAAAAAAACACATGACAAACGTCACCAACGTAACTTACAAAGCAAAACACAAACTCTCAAACACCCGTGTTAAAAGTGTTGGACCCATCCACCTCCCCTTCGAAAAAAGCATTCTTTCTCACTTTTTATTCTACGTCACTACCTCTGAGCGTAGCATATTTACGCAAAGGCATCAACACTGCAGTCAATGCAGACTACTTGGCGTACAAATGACAAAATTACAAAAATTGCCAAATGCAAGAAAAGCGTTCTTATTGTACGCTAAATGCCATGCGCATTATCGTGTCATTCATAAGGCTTTTCATGCGAACGGTTCTGAGTAATCATACCTAATAATGACTAAAACTCGGAATCTAACATAGCTACAGTCACAATGATATTTATGAGGGTGCAATGGATCACCTGCTCTTTTAGCAAATAACCTTTGTCACCCTCACCTTTCATGGCAGACAGAGAGACTGGATGTCTGAGTGGAGGTGAGATCATGATGGAGGGAATAATAGTTGGCCTGAAAATGAAAAGAAGAACTGAGCTGATGGGCGACAGAGGGTTTTTAGGAGACAAGAGGCCAAAGTGATCTGTTGAGAGATGGAGAGAGAAAACAAGCTTCTCTTTCATTTGTGTGCCTTGTTTTGGAGAGCCAAGGTGATCCACGTATGCCCATCCAACGCCGTGGGAAGCAGCACAGGAGATTTAAAATGGGGGTGGCGAGCAAAGGCTTGGCTCAGAGAGGAGACGAGGGGAGCTTTGGCTCCTCTCTGGGTCTCCATGGTGGCTGATGTTGTGCCTTTTTTCTCTCCAGGCATTTGTCGCTCATTTTTCTCTCTCTGACTGTGTTTTGTCCATTAAACCTAACAACAGACACCCCCCCCAAAAAAATCCTGATGTTCAAACTAACTGCAGGAAAGTGGATGTACTTAGAAAATGCACAATAGCGTTTGTTGATGTGAGCTTTTATAAACCACTGCTCCCTGAGTATTAAAGTGAGGTTTGTTTCTTGTTGGCATATCAAACCACAAATTTTATTTGCTTCCAAACACTTAAAGGGCAGGTCCATTATTTTGTTTTGTGAGGTTTTTCCAGTTTGGAGAAGAAGACAGGAGTACCGGCACGGAAGCTAAGCAATGTACTGCTGTGGACGCCACGTTAGTTCGGATCCAAAAGTCACTCAACATTGATGCCGCGGCAGATCAGAAACTCCCATGTTCTGCAAGGTAAAATCACTGTTTTTGTGAATGTAGTCTGGTGGCTTTGAAAAGAGCGATATACCAGCTTCAGTTTCCTGTCGGAAAGGGCTGTCTGATGGCAACGTAAAGCGGTGAAACTACGTAGACTTTTTGATTGTTTTAGGTGGCTAAAATACGTTTACGTAATACGTTTACGTAATACGTTTCTGCTACTCCTGTCCACAGCCGTTTTACCTCGCCGTCAGACAGCCTGTTCTGATGGGAAACTGAAGCCGTTATATCACTCTCTTCAAAGCCACCAGACTACATTCACAAAAACAGTAATTTTACCTTGCAGAACGTGGGAGTATACATACTTTATCCTTAAGATAAGATGAATCCTTACTGATCTCCATGTGGAAATTAGGGTATTGCAGCAGTAATTGAATTAGAAACGTAAGCACTGAATCAATTCGCAACAATAAAAGCAATAATATACCGTACGATATAAACAAATTATTGGATATGTAAACATATTATTTGCAAACACAATGTGTTGTGCATTTAAACAGAGTAGATGATATTAGCATGCGGTGGAAAGCTAGACTGGAAATGAAAAAACTCAGCCTCAGCAGACAGTGTGCATGCCGACCTCAGGCAGAGCTGCACATCACTGTGCTGTGCATATAAAACTGACATGGCGGTACCCAGGTGTGACAGCGGTGAAGCACTGCAGACTAATACGATTTAGTGCAGGACAGAGAACAGATTCGGTCCTCAGAGTGTTTATGTCCGCAACACCTGGGTCTCTCTACTGTGTGTACTATGTGTTTATTTGTGTGTCAGCAGGGCGATACATTTGTGTGACAGAGGCGATTGCATGTTTCACTATAGTCAAGTGAAAACCGTAAATCTCCAGTGACTTTAGTTTGGAAATACAAAAGAACTACCACACTTCGCCTTAAGCTTTTATGTGTTTTTTCCACAAGATTGCTTTTTTTACTCTCTTCTACTTTATTAGACGTTTCAGAGCAGAGTCCAGTGAGCAGGAATGTGTATCGAACCTCATTACTTTGTGACCGAAATGCGCCTATTGCCTCAAGTATCAAAAACTTTAAAGAATCGAAAGTAGCCATTGAATGCTTGCTCAAATATTTAGTGTTGTTCACTTATTCACAACTTTACCGCAACTTTACTTAGCTACAGCAGACAGCTGTTTTTTGCTAAAAAGCCGTGATAAACCAGCTGTACACTACCGCACCGCCAATACTACCAGCCCCAAACAGCAGACAGACAAAGGTAGCAATTGGCTGGTGAACATAGTGGCGTATTTAGCAGCTAAATAGCCAGATATTCCCCTCAGGAGTTGGTGGAGACCAAAAACAGAGCTAAAAGAGTGTGAATACTGGACTTGCATTCATCAGGTGGCCAGAAACACAACTCCAAATAAATGCTAATGTTGCTCTGTGTCTGCTGGGTGTAAAGAAGGTAACTGTGTGGTCATATCAATGTTATTATAGCCTGACCAATACTGGATTTTTGAGGCTGATATTGGTATTTTTTTTATTGTAACCAAGATACATACTAGGCATGAGCAAACTATGTAATGGTGCAACGTATGATATCTTACGAAAAGTTATTTTTCGTGCGTTTTCATAGGAATGTCCAGCAACATGTGCGATCATTGCACCAGAGTAAGCCCTTGCAGTGTTTACGCAACAAAACTACTATACGATCTTATTGCTATTTTAAACACTTTTGAGTATTGCGATAAGATATTTTGCGATGTTACCTTTTTTTCAACTGCAAATTACACAGTTTGTCAACACGTGTTTTATCTAATAAGATACAGTTTTCACTCTGTTCATCTCAGAGTTATCATTCACACATCTTGAGGTCAGAGGTCAAGGGACCCCTTTGAAAATGGCCATGCCAGTTTTTCCTCGCTAAAATTTAGCATAACTTTGGAGCGTTACTTGTCTTCTAGCTTGTCGTGGTTGGTACCAATCGATTCTAGTTTCATATGATACCAGTATCATCACTCTAGACTGAGCTCAGCTACAACCTCTGAAAGACAGAATAGCAGGCAGGCCCACCGGCGGGCCGTTGGATTGTTAAGAGGTTAATGGTTTATATAATAAAAGATTGATACTTGACGTCCATGTATCGTTACAATATTGCCACGCAAAATATTGCGATATTATGCTCTATCGATTTTTTTCCCCCACCCCCAGTAATGACACCTACATGACACACTGTAGCCCACTGAACCCCAAACAAACAACTGTTGAAATGAGATGATGTCAGACTGCGAGGAGTCCACCACCCTCTCATGTTGTGCAGCCTCGAACATCTCGACATCAAAGCATCCACATACTGAAGCAGCCGCGCGTGTCCCCCGAAAGCCACGGGTTCAACCTTTCAGCATTTCGGCTTTCAGCCTACATTCTCAATATAGGTGACCTTAGTGTTCAGTGTCCTACTTTAGCACACTGTTGATGTGTCTGGGTGTGTGTCTCCTCGGAGTGTCTGGGCGCGCCTCTTTGTTCAGAGCTGCAAACACTGTAGGCAGCATAGAGAGAAAGAGAGCGAAGAGTCTGCCAGCAGAACTGTTTGCCCATTTTTTTCCTTTTCACTTGCTGTTGGGTTGAGAAAAAGAAAGAGGGAGACAGAAAGAGGATGGCAGGAATGAGACAAAGACCTGCAGTGAGACAGAGAATGAGGAGCGATGATGACTGGCGGAAACTGAGAGAGAGACGCGAATGAAAAGTCAGCAGCGTGACAAAGGATGGATGGAGAGAGACGGGGACGAGTGCAGAGCTGTGAGAAAGATTAAAATAAAGAGGAAGAGGGCAGATGGAGACGGAGGGAGAGAAAGTTTTCCTGTTTGACGGCCGCTTGTTATATCAGCTCTGCGAACAACAATCTAGTGGCTGATTAAAGAAAAATACAGGTGCAATTTGAAGTTGAAGGCCTTTTATTTCTCTCTGTGAGAGCTATTTTTCTTACTAAGATACAAATGCAACAAATGTCTCTTTCTGATGGCAAGAATTCAAGCTCTGATATATCAAACTTTGCTGGCAACAGAGTCTGCTGGCACAAGTTAAAGATGCTTCTTCCTCTTGCAGTATTGGACAGTTTCATATAGAAATGCTTTACTGTTGGCAGACTTCCTCCCCCGTAACAGCCATTTCAGATTTGAGCATTCTGGCCCTGTTGGATCATGTATTCTGGTATGTTACATATCAAAAGCAGCAGGGATGGAAAGTGAGGAAATGTGCTGACAGAAGGCAGCTATAGGGAAAGTTGGCAATGTGGATTAAAGTGGACGTAATCACTGTGACATCACCCATTGGTTTGTGGACTGCTGTTCCGTTACTGCTGCGAGTTCGCCATCTTGGTTTTTTGCAACCAGAAGTGACACGAGAGGGTGGAGCGAAGGACAACTGAACGCTGAATAAGACGTTTTTAGGCGACCAAAATGTTAAAATTAAAGTGGACATATGATGTCATGCACATCTTCAGGTTCATACTTGTATTTTATGTTTCTACAAGAACGTGTTTACATGCTGTAATGTTAAAAAAAACGTTTATTTGCCTCATACTATCTGCCCGAATATACCTGTATTTACCTTCTGTCTGAAACACTGTTTTAGCACATTTCAATGGAATTGCGTTGCTAGGGAACAGCTTGGGTCCATGTTTACTTCCTGTCAGCTGATGTCATTCGCATACACTGCAACCAGAAATAAACTGGGACACATATAGAATGTTAACGTTTAAAACTGTGAGGTGGTCCAAATATTGTACAGTTGTGACATCACAAAATTACAGAAGTCTTGTTTCAGAGGCACAGTTTCTGAATACCGGCTGTGTGTATTTCTCTGTGGATTGAGCGTTTCGATACTTTCACAGTATTTACATAGCACCAGACCTGCTTTATAATAAAACAAGATATGAAAATCTCACTTTTTTCAATATGGGACCTTTAACTTTAAAGAACTGAAAACACACTGTGAAAGGGTTAAAGTTGTAAGACAAAAACACGGACAATCACAAGGCAGCCATGCTCTAAATTATCTATTTGACTCTAAATGGGACCATAATTTACTAAATGAACATCATGCTGTATTGAAGGAGACTTGAAACTAGCGATTGAGACCATAAACTCATGTTTACAATGTTTACTGAGGTAATAAATCAAGTGAGAATTAGGGTCATTTTCTCATAGACTTCTATAATTTAAGGAACTTTTGCATTGGCTTAATTTTTCAGAATCGGAGGTGATATAATACGTTTTCTGGGAGCAAAGTTTGTCACATTGATGCAAAAATCGAAGTGGCATCTTTGGTATTCTTGGCATACGGGTAGCAGTTTGGTATGTGCAGGGAGTGTCGGCTGCAGCTAGTAATGTATTGGAGTTTGTATCTGGTATACATATTTGCAGCACAGAATGATCTCAGCAGCAGAGCACGGCTATGGTAAGGGCTTGGGAGGAAAGCATGCATCAGTCTGTCACCACCTGCTGTAAGCTAAACTCCACACAGTACTTGAATGAGTTTGTTTTGGTGGGAGAAGAGAGCTTTGGTTGGTGTTGAACTCAGAGAGGGAGGCTGTGGCTATTTCCTGGAAGTTGTAGGCACTAGTACAGACCCACTACATATAGAACTTTAATAATTCCTATACTATATCTAATACCAGTCTAGCACCACTTTTTTTCCAAGAAGTAAGGCATTTTATATGGTTTACTCAGTGGGCAACCTCAATGCGGAAGTGCCTTAAACTCTCAGCAGACGGTGACTCCTCTGGTTGCAAAAAGAAGTCTGATTGATTTATTACCTCAGTAAACATTGTAAACATGAGTTTATGGTCTCAATCGCTAGTTTCAAGTCTTCTTCAATACAGCATGATGTTCATTTAGTAAATTATGGTCCCATTTAGAGTCAAATAGACCATACAACAGGGTATGCTTTAGGGCGTGGCTACCTTGTGATTGACAGGTCGGTACCACGGCGTTGTCCGGTCTGGGAGTTGTCCGTGTTTTTCGTCTTAGAACATTAACCCTTTCACAATGTGTTTTTCAGTTCATGAAAGTTAAGCGTTCCACGTTCCGACGAACTTAGCTCCACCCTCTCTTGTCACTTCTGGTTGCAAAAAAACAAGATGGCGACAGCAAAAATGCCAAACTTGCGGCTTCAAAACCGTAGTCCACAAACCAATGGGTGACGTCCGGGTGACTAGGTCCATTTCTTGTATACGGTCTATGGTTTTACTAAAAGTTGTCCTTATTAGTGGTCTGTTACTGATCTATGAAGCATAAATAAATAAATAAATTATTAACCATCAAAAATCCATTAGTTACAGTACAGCCTCACCATGTAACTGCAACCTCAACTTTCTATGTTTATCAGCACCAAAACATCATCTCGAGTCCGATTTGAGCATCCAGCAGCTTCTCACTGAAACATCACCGGACCTGCAGCTCGCAGTCTGACGTAGCTCAAATCAGCTTCAGTTCAGAGTTACTATGTGGTCACATCGCATTGCATCGAAGGATGAGGAGATGGAGTCAGCGAGACAGAAAAAGGGAGACGAGGATGATGGGAAGGATTGCCGAAAACAGATTGTGACACGTTAGAACGAGACGGCGACTGAAATGCCATTTTCTCTGCATGATTATGAATGCGCGTGAAACAAGCGTGGATTAATTTAGCGGGAGCAATTATGCGACGGAGCCTGATATCTGAGACGTGGAACCTGTTCGGTGCAACAGATGAGCCGAACAGCTGTTTTTCTGACAGCTGAAATGTGGTAGTAGAGTAGAGGCTAATTCTTTTCCCCTTTTCTCAACCAGCAACACAGTCTCCTCCTTGTTTTTTTTTCCAGTCTCCTTCCCTTCTTGCCCTTAATGCCTTATTCTCTCCATCTCTGTGTTTCTCTTTCCATGGTGACAGACGGTGCCTCCTGTGCAGTTTAGCAGTTATTACACGCTCTAAAACACACTGACTCAGAGAGAGGCGGAGGCAGAGATGAAGAAAAATGGATGATGGGAGGGAGTTAGGCTGCTTAAAATGTTGCAGCATCAGGAAACTGTATGTGGAGGAGAGAGAGCAGGTTAAGTACAAAGGGCGAGTTACATGAGACCCGTATCAATGCTGCTTAATGGGCTGTCTTTGTCTTTGTGACTGCCTTTTTCTACCATCTTGTCTGTTTGCAGGCTTTTGGCAACACATAATATCACTGCTCATATCTTTGACCACTCTGTGATGTCTCACCAATATTCAGTCCAAATGGCGTTTGTGTCTATAACATTGAATAAATTCTCGTAAAGTGTTCCCACAACACTTTTTTCAATTCAAGCTACTGAAAAAAACACTTATAAATACTTGAGCATGCATGAAACTATCTAGCTTTTTCCACTTTCAACCATCTCATCTCTATGATCACATGTTAACTATACTAATGCAGAATCAAATAGTCAATTGATTGATTAATTTCTCAACAGATAATTAATTGCAACAGTTGTGATACATAATTAATGATATAAAGCGACTCTTTAAACGTTTTTTTATTAACAATGGGGAAAAAAATGACCATATTTAATGTGAAAGTCAATTATCACCTGACTCTGCAGTTCCGCTCAGCATTTTAGCATCTTTAAGCTAATTGTTTTGTTTTTTTTGCCCCGAAGTGTTTTGGTTCATTCTCACCGCTCTCATCAGTGTCCGTCATGTAAAATGCTCCAATAATTTGATTTACGTTACTAAACAGCAGTCAGACAAAGTTAGCAACTAGCTAGCAGCAATCGTAGTGGAGCATTTAACAGCTAAAGAGCCAGATATTTCCCTCAGGATTTGGTGGAGACCAAAAACTGAGCTAAAAGAGAGTGATTATAGGACTTATATTCATCGAGTGATTAGACACAAGATGCCATATGAATGCTTACTTTCTGTCTTTCGTTATTGAAGCTGAGAGTCCCTTGTTAAAATAATTTCATTGTGGGGATCACATGCTATAAACAGAAACGCAACAGAGATCCTGTTGCAGCATAACTTTCCCTTCCAAAAATCCAAATGGTTTCATACCGGAGACCTATTAATATACACAGAGGAGCATGTAAACAAATTTACTTTGCAGTCATGTCAGGACATGCCAGACCTATAAAAATAGGGGGGATGGGCTGTGGAACAGCAATCTACTGTGTCAGAGAGAGACTGAATGGCCAGGTTCAAGGATACGTGTCAGTAAGCAGCTGCAAGGCCCGCTGAAGCGTCTTATTGATGTGCTATTGTTGCTCCTGAACTTGACTACCGGCCTTGGTGTCAAGGTGGGAAAACACAAGAAGTATCAGATTGTTTGGAGACAATGTAAATATACTGTATCTAATAAGCAATATTAGAGTGATGGGGAAGTGACTTTTCTGTTAGAAATCAGATCAAAATGAATCACATACTGTAGTTTCAGCTCTGTATTTGCAAAGCCCCTAAACTTATATACGGTACATTCTATGGTGCGCTTCAGAAATGCCAGCCATTTGAATATAGATTGATTTCGGCTTATTCACATGTGACCCACAAACACATCTTCCTCCTCCGTCATTCATTTCAGTCCCCACTGATATACTAATGGGTATCCAGTCGGAGCTCGCACCCTGCATTTGCATCGTGCATGTGTAAGATGCTGAAGGCATATTAACTGCAGTGGAGCCGCCAAAGTCCTTTTGAAAAGCCACAGTCCAGAAACAGGCTCAGGGGTGGTGAACAGATTATTTTCAGTGTAAGTTTCCAGAGCCAAAGTTTGTATTTAAGTTTCTTGTTTTGTCTCAAAGGTATTCTAGACCATTAAGCCTCACTTGTGTGTTTCTGGGCAAAATATCTCAAAAGGTATTTAAAGGTCATATTGATAACATTTGTATGTAGACAAATAATTAAAAAAATACATCTTCAGAGCTTTTAGAAAGGTTTTTAAAAATGTTGATGTCTACAATGATATAAATTATTTGCTTTTCAGGCAAAAAGGCCAAACATTCATAGGCTCCAGCTTCTTATATGTGATCAAATCAAATCTTTGAGATTTTGACATTTTATCAGGCAAAAAAAGCAATCTGAAGCCATCAATTTTGGGCTTTTGGATATTGTGATGGGCATGTTTCACTTTTTTATATTTTGCAGACAAACAATTGTTGAATCTCAAAATAACTTAGTCAGGTTTTAGCCTTTTATTGCAGTAATGTGATGCTTTAAAACAAATCTGAGCAAACTTGACATAGACTTTCCCTGAGATTCACATTAATAAACATGAACATGTAATATTTACAGAGCCAATCACATACAACTGAAAGCTAAGGGAGTGAAATGGGGAGGTGGTGGGAGTTAGATTACTGAAAGCAGGCAGTGGTGTAACAGTGAGGAGGCAGCGCTTGGCGTTTGTGTATGCAGATTGAATGAGCGCTACACATTTATATGCACCGCCTAGTGTCACATATAGCAATGTTATGATTTGAGCATATTTTTTATGCTAAATGCAGTACCTGTGAGGGTTTCTGGACAATATTTGTCATTATTTTGTGTTGGTAATTGATTTCAAATAATAAATATATACATACATTTGTATAAAGCAGCATATTTGCCCATTCCCTTGTTGATAAGAGTATTAAATACTTGACAAATCTCCCTTTAAGGTGCATTTTGAACAGATCAAAAATTTACTATTAATTTGTGATTAATCGCAATTTACTATGGACAATAGGAAATATTTTAATCGATTGACAGCCCTAATTCCAAAACATAAAACTGAAGGAAATGCTACATTTTGAACACAGAACAGCTTGTTTAGGTTTAAGAAACAAAACTACAACTTTTTTAGATTCAGGCAACAAAAACACTTGGTGAAGTTTTGGGAAAAACCTTGTGTTTTGGCTTTAAATAACTGTGTTTGAAAAGTGAATGTGAAACTTAAGGTTTTGAAGTAAAGGCAATACTCGCTGTTGGTTTCACATCGGATGCGAACTCTGATCTCTTGGGTGATAGTACTGTCTTTTGTGAAAGTACTGTGATTTGTGTTCCATACATCGCCCCTGTATCTATACTACAGTCACTCAAGGTCGCTGTCATCTTTTTTTTGTTCCTTTTTTTTGTTGATTTCCCATGTGAATCAATGATAAAACCTACTAGTAGGTGTAGCAGACTCTTACTGACCCACATCTATGAGGCTGATAACCACTGATAACGCCCATTTAATGACCTGATGACAGTCTAACCGGCTGAGCAAGTGGACATACTGTGCACACAATGGCACAGTATATTGGAATATGTCACCAAGAAAGGGCTTCCGTGCCTGTTTGAGGCTCTATTCAATGGATTAATTGATAATGAAAATAATAGTTAGTTGCAGCACTTGGATGAAATTTGGTGGATGTTGGCCCAAACATCAGTTGATTGGTGTAATCTGGCTGTAGGAATTTCCTCCACTTGATGATTAATTTTGCGTTTATTTTGGGGTTCTCTTTTGCTCAAACTATTAATCTCTGTCCTCTGCTGGTGGGAAAAATCCAGGACCAACAACATGGCATGCACATTTCTGAAAGCTGAACCCTGAAGATGACTCAGAAAAACTGGAGTAGTTCCAGAGGATGCAGCAGCAGCTTTGCAAATGACGGTGTGAGAAACTGACAAATACAATATGTGCAGACTAATAAATAGATGTATGTAGAGGGAGGGGAGGAGAGATGGGTGGCAAACAATGGGGGCAATGTGTGTGTGTTTTGGTGGGGGGGGGTTGCTTTGGTGACTAGTCGTTTCTGTTTGTGTCCCAGAGAGACACAGGCCCTCCGGGGCCGCAGTTAATTTTCTGATGAGTGCACACACGCACGTAAACACACAACGCACCAACTCGCCTGACGTAACGCCAAATCTGCAGATAGAATACAGTCATCAGTTTATGAGGGCTTGAATTGTGCAGGCGCACACACACACACACACACACACACACACACAAGTGATGTCAGAAGGGCCCATATTTCAGCTTTAAATGTCATGATGCTGTCTAACAGACACAATAACAACCTGTTTGCTCACTTACTGTTAATATTCCCTTTCAGCTTGAAGGCATTCTGAAACTACACGACTAATTAGTGGTTGTCTGTCAGCTAAGCTTTTACTTTGACATTTTATCCATCCATTTATGTCTAATAAATAAATGACTGCAAATATTGTTATGACAAAAAAATAATATAGTTGGTGTGAAGCTACGCTAATTCTTTGGCCACCATGTCTGTAAAAATCGTTAAAGGGATAGTTCGGGTGTTTTGAAGTGGGGTTGTTTGAGGTACTTATCCATAGTCAGTGGATTACCTACAGTAGATGGCGGTCAGCACGTTCTCCAGTTTGGAGAAGCAGACTGGAGTTACTGCACTGAACCAAAGCAACGCACTGCTGTGGACGGAGCCGATAGGAAAATGTATTTTAACCACCTAAAAGAATCAATATCAGTGTACGATATATTTAGAATGTTTTCGCCGGCTTACCTTGCTGTGACACAGTCTACGTTTCCGATTTGGAACTGAAGTCGTTATCTATGCTCTCGCCAAAGCAACCAAACTCCATTGAAAAAAAAACAGTAATTTACCTCGCTATTGTGTGACTTTGGTGAATCCGAACTAACCAAAGTCATACAATAACACAAACAAACCAATAACCAATCGAGGCAGCGGTAGACCAGCAACTCTCGTGTTCTGTGAGGTAAAATTACTGTTTTTTTCAATGGAGTCTGGTGGCTTTGGCGAGAGCACAGATAACAGCTTCAGTTCCCCATCAAAAAGGGATGTCTGATAATAAGTTAAAGTGGTGAAAATATTCTAAGTTTAGCTGTTTTTTTTTTTAGGTGGACCTTTCTTTTAGGTGTCTCAAACACGTTTTGCTGCCGGCCCCGTCCACAGCAGTACATTGCTTTGCTCCAGTGTCGGTACTCTTGTCTGTTTCTCCAAACTGGGGGCTTGCCGAACGTCATCTACTGTAGATAACACACTGACTATGGATAAGTACCTCATACAACCCCACTTTAAAAAATCCGAACTATCCCTTTAAACCTGCAGCAGCCGAAGCAACAGCCACGAAGCTGCACTTTAACATGTAAAGACTGGCATGTCTGCGGTTATAATTGTCAAGGCTTCAGTTTGAATTCCCCAGACCTGTGGAGAGATCAATGTGGCAATGTCAATGAAATTAACTTGCCTCTACTCTCTCTGAATGACCACCTTTTGTGATGCCCTCGGGCGCAGCATTTAACTCCTGGACCGCTCCGGTGGACACACAGTAACACGCACACACACTGTGGCTGCAAAGGGGTGAAAATGAGGGACATGCTCGACTAACCTTCCTCAGATAAAAGTAATGCAATACAAATAGTTTTTTTCCTTCACTTCACCCTTATCAGTCACTCCTGCCCTCAGGTGTTTCTCATGTCTCACATCCATGTTTCACCCACCTTCATCTCTCCATGCTTTTATTCCTCGTAGTTATGTCATCACACCTGTTTTTACCCATCCCCAAAAAATTTGTCCATTCTCTTCTTTCTGCCCCAAAATCCTTTTCTGCTCATCTCTGCCGGCACTAATTACTAATTAACTTTCACAAGGTCCCAAAGCTCTAACAAAGTCCCAGAGGAAAACGGCTACATGCAGAATTTAATCACTCGGTGGTGTGTAGGTGCATATACATGCAACGTGTGTCGGCCTCTTGTGTGTGTTTGGCACACCAGTTCCCACATGGCGCTGTCAAGTGTTTGTGTAAGGATGCCAGCGAGAATAAGATGTATTCATTGTCACGGTTGCAGGGAACAGATACAGATTTTCATGCTCTGGTCTCTTCTTCACCTGTACAGGAGGTGACGCCATGACAACAGAAATGCAGGAGATCGCCATCACGGAGGAGAAGCCTTTACTCACGGGTCAGGCTGAGGCCAAGGTCAGAGATGATACCACACACACACACACACACATGCATACAAAATATGTACATATTGTACTAGTTTCCACAATGGATGCATGCAGGCTGACTTTAATGTTATCCAATAATGAGCAGCATTAATTGCATGGTCGCCAGTGTGTAACGTACATAATCTAGATAGATGAATGGCGGGATGTGTCTGTGTCCCAGGAGACAGAAAAACAAGGGGTTGCTTTGTGTGTGTGTGTGTCTGTCCTCGCTGAGCGTGAATTCGAGCATGTGCGTTTTTGAGTCTGAGCAAAGCCAACATGTTGCAAGGTGTGTTTCAAACACATGTGTGCATGACTGTGTGTGTGTTTGTGCACAGCTGCAGCTCTGGCTCAGATCTGCCGGGGCTGACGTCAAAGCCCCGAAGGAGCGAGAGCAGCTCCTCTGCTCTGCTGCGCTGATGTTGCCCGTGTGGACGCGCGGCTGCAGAGCAGAGCAGAGCAGAGCCGTTTGTCTCTCGCTGCTGACACCTAGAGGGCAAACAGGGAAATACAACACTAAAGCACAAACAACACAGTTTAACAAAGGGACAGAAGAATACTTTTAATTGGCATCCAGCAGGTAGAAGTGTAGTGACATTGTTAACAAGAAATATATATTAATGTCAGAACAGAAAGTAGGAACTCATTATGATTACTATTCTATATTAATTTAAAGGTGCTATATGTAACAATTTACATGTATTAATTGCTTTTGTATTGCCGTTGTGTGAGCATATGGTAATGTAACTTAAAAACTGAGACCTTCCACGACTTTCTCGGTTGCCTATAACAGCCTGCAGACTGATTCCTATGTAAAGTACTCGGGACGGTTTTGCTTCATAACATGAGCTGATGAAGTAATTTGCAAACGGCAAGCTATTTAGTATCATGGAGATTGGACATTACAGATACTAACGGTGATATATGATTGTAATGTGATGTCACGTCACTCTTTTGGCCAATTTTGGCTTGCCCCTACAGAGCAACAGGATGCTGTCTGTAGTTCAATTAATGGCCACCGGGGTCATTAATAACAAAGATCTTCTGAAAGTTACATATAGTACCTTTAACTCAAAAGCTGGTTGTTGAAATCCCCTTTGTCTCCAAAGAATATGGTGAATATGATGACCAAACAAGTAGAATGACTGTAACAGAGCTTTATAGAACAAGAAATCCTGTGAAAAGACTAAAACTGAGACTGTTATCAGGCCATTAAATGGGCGTCATCAGTGGTTATAAGCCTCATAGATGTGGGTGAGTAGGGGCCTGCTTCACCTACTAGTAGGTTTTATCATTGATTTCACATGGTCAATCAGCGAAATAAGGTGTAAAAGAAGACGACAGCCTCCTCTAGTAATCGTAGTAGTTATGACAGGAGCAAAAAGCGGAAGTCAGGCGCTGTAGTGTAGACGGCATTGAAACTAATGGGGTGGAAGTTGGGGGGCAGTGGATGGGAAACAAAAGACAGAGCTTTCACCAAGGAATGAGTCGTAAAACCTGGAAATTAGTTAGTATTTTAACCCTTCTGGTTCCCTCATCTGGAAGTAAATGGATTTTTTGAATGGGTTTTTAGTTAGATGCCCAAAATAAGGTCTGTGGTTAACACAAGCTTAAGAGATTTTAACATTTTGCTCTACATTATAAAATACGTCAATAAATATCCCACAGTTTTGAAGCCTTTATGTGTCTTAAAGAAGGCGGTTGCTAACAAGTGGCTAAATGAGACTACTAAACGCCATCACGCCGACTCGTCCGCCTTTACAGCCTCGTTGGGTTCATGCGACCGAGGCGTAGTTCGTTTAAAGCCTAACGTTAGCTTTTTACTTCTGGCGATTGCATTCATGCTTCAAAAATTTTAAAAAGTGGTGTTCATTTGTGGAGATTATTTTGCTAAAGTATCATAAACATTTGTTTGCCAAAATCCAAATGGAAAAATCCCATTGGCTTTTTGTTGAGGGAACTAGAGCGATGCTAACTTCCTGGTTAGCCTACAAAAATACGTCATCCCTGGAGCACTCTATAGATAAATCCATGGCGCTGTCCGAGGTGCTGAAGTTGCAGGCGGATTTGTAATTATGACTTTCCCTGACTAAAAGATTAGTTCATAAGTCGTGGATGAATGAAACGAACTGTAAAAACTTAACAAGTCGCCAACTGACGATATCTATATTATATTGATGAATTGTCCAGTCGTACAACAGTGGACCACATTGTCCTACAGTGGTAATTAAAATGTGAAAACGTACTTAAACAAAGAAAATGGGAAAGAACCGAGCAAGAGCTTGTTTTTTTAGCGAAGAATCTAAAATACTCACGTCTGAGTCATTACTGTTGCCTGCAGCGTCAGCTACAACGTGACCCATGGGGGCGTGAAGGGTGATTCTGAGCAGGAAATGTAATGAAGCTTGGGAGGTTTCATCCCAACATCCATCGTTCACTGCGACATCCCGCCTCCACCCTGATGTATTTAACATCCAGCCTCTGCCCCCATGCTCTGATGGAGAATATGCTTTATATTGATTAATCCAGTGACCTTTATAACGCAGCCATGTGCACTCTCTCCATTCACCAAACCTCTGAGACGCCCATCTGCGCACGCCCACCTCCACTTCAACCTCCCAGACTGCTAATTTCCTCAGAGCTTGTGATGCTAGTAATTCATTAGCGGGGTGAACGGATCCAAGGTTGCAAATCAACATCCCATTTAAAGACTTCCACCATATAATCGGCGGTATCCCACAACCACCTGCTCCTCTGAAGAGGTGCTCTGCTGCTTCATCTGGAGTGTAATGCCGCCCTAACTAGGGAGCAAGACCTCATTTAACATTAAAGGACTGTGAAAGAACAAAAAGCTGAGAGTTTTCTCTCATATATGCTTTTTATTTTTTAATTATATGCAATAAAAAGACAAAAAAGGGAGACGAAAATAAGAAAAATACATTTTTATCCACAGATTCTTGAAATGACACAAAATTAGAACAATTTATCAAGATTAATGTTACATTTATTTACAACTTTTGTTACATTAAGATAGTTGTTGATTTGAGTCCTTTAAAAGTCCTCTGAGGGAATTAGAGCGATGCTAGAGATAAAAAAAAAAAGACAGGAAGGAAAAACAAAACAAAAATCCTCACATTTGATTCAGTTTCAGGTTCACAAATGTAAGAATTTTTTTTCTTTGTTTTTCCTTCCTGTCTTTTTTATCTCTAGCATTTCTTGTTTGGAAATAATATTCTTTTCTGTCTTTTAGATTTTTAAAAAATATTTATGCCTGTATGTAAATTGTAGTACGGCTTTTTTTAACCCACCTGTGCATTTATTTTTGTTATTGTTTATCTCTTATCTTTTGTTTTATTTTATCATATGCAGAAATAAAGAATTAGGGATTTACTGCTTGTCTTTGTCTTCCGTTATAGTAAAGTGATTATCTGTGGGCTGTTGGTCGGACAAAACAAGAATTTTGAAGGCGTTTCCGTGGATTCAATCGAGAAAATAATTGTCAGATTAATCAGTAATGAAAATAATTGTTAGTTGCAGCTGTCATCTCTGACTTTTCCCCTCTGATAAACAAACAAAAAAGTGAAGTGGCATTTAAAGAAGCATATACTGTATATCCAACAATCACATGCACACCTTGTTCTAACAAGACTTCATCCCTTCGTCTCTCACAGGATGCTGAACTGGCTGCTAGGATACTCCTGGACCAAGGACAGGTGAGACTGTTTCACATTCAGAGAGGTCGTGGGTTGCATGGTATGGAGTACAAACACAATATACAGTAAAATCATCACAAAGCAATGGGACCAGTTAGGAATGAAACATAAACAGAGGTAGAACATTCTTTAAGAAGGAAATCACACATTTATAAATAACATTTGACTTATCCGACTGTAACAAGAAAATTAATTTAAACATAGATACTTTGAATTATACTTTGGTAAGGATTTTTCCCTTTTACTTAAAGGGGTAACTTTGGTATTTTTCAACCTGGACTCATGTTTTTGTATCTCAGTGACTAATGGGGAAAACCTAAGGAATATCCATTGGTGCCAACCATGTCATGTTACCCTTGTAAGGAAGAATGCCAAATAACTAAGTTTTGCTAAGTTTTAATGAGGAAAAACTGGCATGGCCATTTTCAAAGGGGTCCCTTGACCTCTGACCTCAAGATATGTGAATGAAAATGGGTTCTACGGGTACCCATGAGTCTCCCCTTTACAGACATGCCCACTTTATGATAATCACATGCAGTTTGGGGCAAGTCATAGTCGAGTCAGCACACTGACACACTGACAGCTGTTGTTGCCTGTTGGGCTTGAGTTTGCCATGTTATGATTTGAACATATTTTTTATGCTAAATGCACTACCTGTGAGGGTTTCTGGACAATATTTGTCATTGTTTTGTGTTGTTAATTGATTTACAATAATTTAAATAATAAAATCCCCTGTAGGCTTCAAAGGTGGCTGTGAAAAGTTTGATTTTTAACAAAGAATGGAGTTAACTTGAATATACAGTGGTTAAAATTCATTCAGATATAGAAAAAAGAAAAAAGTTTGACTATGATTGAAGGCGTCAATAATGTCTAGATGTTTTGGAATAAAAAATCTTTGTGGATTTTAATTTGATACGGGCAGAAAATATCTGCAAGCTCACTCTAGAAATGTCAATATCACACTTTGTTGTTTTCTCTTTGTCTCTTCAGGAGCACAGTATCGAGACGCCCCACGGTGTTCTGCACGTGACCCTCCACGGCACACGAACCACCCGCAGGCCTGCTATCCTCACCTTCCACGACGCGGGTCTGGACAGTGAGTAACTCTCTTTGTCTCAGCCTGTTTTTGTTTCTCAACTCTTTGTCAATTCTGAGTCACTTTTTGTTTTTCCTCTCTGGCAGGTAAGAGCTGCTTCTCCCCTCTGTTCAAGTTCGAGGAGATGCAGGAGATCGTTAAGAACTTCACCCTGATTCATGTTGACGCTCCGGGGCAGGAGGAGGGGGCCGCCGCCTACCCCACAGGGTACGACCTTCACTGTATCACTATATGTGTATTGACATGCTGGTATTCCATCACCGTCCTGCAGTGAACTTGCTTTTTTTTAAAAGTAAAATTCTCAGAAACAATCTTCTGTGGCAGGCTTAAACCTAATCTCCTCCAAAAATACTCACCATCTCCGTCCTCTGCCGTCTCTAGTACGCTCTTGTCAGAGGTTTAAAGAAAATCTCTCTTTACGCACTTCTTATTCCCTCGCCCTGCACTTCTCTATCACTTCTCTTCCTCGCGTGATTATTCCACGGGCTCAGGAGGATTTTGTGTCGTGCATTGTCACGGGCGGCATCTCGGCTGTGACCTTTAACCCCTGCCGCTGGTTCTAGAAATTAAAGCTTATTCTCTTTTTGATCTTGTTTTAAATCCCCGTGGATAAAAGTCACTGAATGTGTTTAAGATGAAATAATAAGTAAAATCTTGCGTCATCCTGTATTGTGAGTGATTTCCAATAATTACAAATAGGTTACGTTTTTGCACTAATAATAATAAAAAATGGATGTTTTCTTATTATGATGGAGGTTGTTTGTGTTTCTTGTTACAGTTACCAGTATCCCTCCATGGACACCGTAGCAGAGATGATCCCCTCCGTCCTGCAGTTTTTCAAGTGAGTTAACGGTATTAATTTTGACGTAAGAAGAAGCAGAATTTCATTTGGCTCGCATGCACAGAAGGGGATTGTGTGTGATGTGCACATACATGAATTTTAAAGGGGACATATCATGCTCATTTTCAGATTCATACTTGTATTTGGGGTTTCTACTAGAACATGTTTACATGCTTTACGGTTAAAGAAAACACATTATCTTCCTCATACTGTCTGTCTGAATATACCTGTATTCACCCTCAGTCTGAAACGCTTCGTTTTAGAGATGCACCGATCCACGTTTTTCAGTTACGATATCAAGCCAGTCAAATATACGAGTGATTTATGTGCTGTATTGTTTGAATGCATATGTAGAGATTTTCTGTATGTGTTATTAACTTGTTCTGTCCGTCTGTCAGCTTCCGTACTGTAATCGGAGTGGGTGTGGGAGTGGGAGCGTACGTCCTCTCCAAGTTCGCAGTGAGTGTCATCTTTTGTTTCAAGCTCTCGTGTTCTGACAGCAGCTAATTATACTGCGCCTGGTGTTGTTCGTCACACGGCAGTGAAACACGGCAGTAACACTCACAGGCATTTTTAGATTTGTGAAATGTATTAAATCAAGGTTAGAATAGTTTTGAATCTTCAATTCAATTAATTTTATTTTAGTTTTGACTTTTAGATTTCATTTTAGTTTAGCTTTAGGTAGTGCTCAGTGTGTTTACTAGTTTTGGTATTTTGTTGTTATTTTGTGTCGCTTTGTGGTCGCTTTGTGTCTCTTCATAGTCATTTTGTGTCGCTTTGTGGTTGCTTTGTGTCTCTTAGTGGTTGTTTTCTCTCTTGGTAGTCATTATGTGTCTCTTTATGTCTTTTTGTAGTTGCTTTGTGTCTCTTTGTAGTTTGTTTGTGTCTCTTTGTGTTTACTTTGTGTCTCTTTGTGGTTGTTTTGCGTCTCTTGTTAGTTATTTTGAGTCTCTTTGTAGTTGCTTTGTCTCATAGTAGTCATTTTGTGTCTCTTTGTGGTTGTTGTGTGTTTCTTTGTAGTTTTTTTGTTGTCTTTGTCATCATTTTGTATCTCTTTGTAGTTATTTTGTGTCTCTTTGTGGTTACTTTGTGTCTCTTTGTGGTTGTTTTGCGTCTCTTGTTAGTTATTTTGAGTCTCTTTGTAGTTGCTTTGTCTCATAGTAGTCATTTTGTGTCTCTCTGTTGTTGTTTTGTGTCTCTTTGTAGTCATTTTTAGTCTCTTTGTAGTTTCTTTGTTTGTCTTAGCAGCTGTTTTGCATCTCTTTGCGGTTGTTTTGGGCTTTTTGTAGTTGTTTTATGTTTCCCTGTGGTCATTTTGAGTTGATATTATTACTAATTAAAAATGAGCAAAAACTTACAGTGAATAGGATGCAAAATAATGTGATAATAGTATTGCTTTAATAATTTACTAATGTCTAGTATGCGGGACTTTAAGTGTTGTGTACTGATTTTATTAAATCTTATCTTTCTATATAGTGTTATTCATGTACACTGATAATGTTTACTGCTGAAATAATCTGAAAACATTCTGTCTTGTGATGTTTTTCTTGTCATCTCACCATCTTGTCTCTCTGCTGCGTCCTTTCTCTCATCAGCTTGCAAACCCAGATTCAGTGGAAGGTCTGGTTCTGGTCAACATCGACACTAACGCTAGAGGATGGATAGACTGGGCTGCTCAGAAGGTACTTTTTCTTTCTTTCAGGACTGCATTGTCTTGTACACAGAAACATGTGGTATTTTAATCTAGTTAGTCCTAATGTGACTTCTCCATTAACTTAAGTTTAGCTGTGGATATGAAATTATGCGACTGCGTGCATGCTCTGTGTCCCAGAGTAGTATCGATTATGTCATTGTTTATCATATTAAACTGACTAAGTGATGAACGATCCTATTGATTCCTCTTCCTGTCCCTCTCTAGCTCAGCTCTGTGACGTCCTCCCTCACGGAGCAGATCCTGTGCCACCTCTTCAGTCAGGTACAATAATGTGTTTTTAAAGTGTTTTGCATCATTTTGTGAGTATTTTGGGTTGCAGGCGATAGGGGTGTAAGAAAATATTGAGTATCACGATATTATGTTTTGTGATACTGTATCGATTCTCAAAAACACTTTTTATTTAATAGTTAAAATGCAAAGAATAACTCAGTCAATACTTAATTTTATTTGCAAAGATACATGCTCCCTCTCAGTGTATGTGCCCTCTTAAAGTAGTGCTATGATGTTGGATGTTACAGGGACTGAGATTCATGTAAATGCAGCTCCCACTGTTCTTATTGCATAAAAGAGTAAACTTTTTTAATTCTATTTTATGCAGATGATGGTGTGTTCTTTATACTATGACACAGTTTTCCTAGCTAACAGTATCGCAATATATTGTATCGTAACTCCTGTATCGTGATACGTATCGTATCGCCAGATTCTTGCCGATACACAGCCCAAGCAGGCGAACAAAAAGTCTTATTTTCTTGCAGGAGGAGATGTCAGCAAACACAGATCTAGTGCAGTCTCACAGAGAGCGCATCTCCAAAGCGTCTAATCTGGTGAACATAGAGCTCCTCTGGAAGACTTACAACAGGTAAACACGCCCACAGACATCATTTCATAAACACAAATACACTCCACACATCACACAATGGCCAACATAATCTTCTCTTTTCGTTTCCCTCCAGTCGCAGAGACTTGAACATCGACCGCAACAGCACCTTCAAGTAAATCCCCTCCAAACTTTCATCTTTATACTTTATTTCTTGTTTTAAAATAAAAAACCTCTAAAAACTCTAAATGCCACCCTTCCAATCTCTATTTCTGCCATCCTCAGGTGTCCAGTAATGTTGGTGGTGGGCGATCAGGCTCCATATGAGGACGCTGCCGTAAGTGTTTCAGTCTAAAATGTCTCCTAATGGGAGCTTTAACGACTTTGCATGTTTACTGTGTTTCCTTCTGTGACCACTAGGTGGAGTGCAACAGCAAAATGGACCCAACAACAACTTCATTCCTAAAGGTAACTAACCCTCAAGTCTTTCTTTTTTTAATCTGTTTTTTATTTTTCACTCTTCTTACTTACACTTTATTCTGTCGTTCATTCTTACACACTTCTTCTCTCCCGTCCTCCACAGATGGCTGATGCTGGTGGTCTCCCTCAGCTGACCCAGGTAACAACAAACTAACAGCGTCTTTCTGATACACAAAACGTGGATGTTAAAGCTGCAACAAGCAAGTTTCCCCATGTTTTTGTGTCTAACTGACTAATAGCGACAACAATTTCTTAAATTAGTCCAGTATTGAAGGAGAGCGCTGTAGACGGAAGCTGCTCACAGGCTGCAATATGGTGCTATTGGGGCAAGCTGGCACCGTCATTGCCGTCCACTAAAAGTGCTTGTTTTTGCCATGACAGGCTCTGATTGTTATTATAAGTGTCTGACATTATGGAGTGCCAGCTGGGCAGAGTTTGTTGTGCTGGAGTACAGAAAGCGTAGCTTAGTGTTAACTAAAGGATTTTCAATGTCATGGCTGAATATTTAGATGATATCCACAATGTGGATGAGGTCTTTGAATTCGATGGCCGCCCATATTTATTTGAGCCAGAGAATACAGATATTCAGATTTCACAACGAGACTTCTCCTTGAGCAGGACACAACAGAAAGCCTAAGTCCTGCCCCTTCCGGTGGAGACCATGGGACCTTATGTCAGAAATAATATGAACGGTAGTCAACGGAGAGAGATAAATATTTTTTGATCCCGTGTGAATTGCGCCATGAATCACACATACAGTATGTTGTTTGTCAATTTAAAACATAATTTTGCAAGTAAAGAACGTCGCAGTTTGTTGTAAAAAAGTATCAGACTGTAAAAATACGTCTCTCTCTGTTGACTACCGTTCATATTTTTTCCAAAATAAGGTCCCATGGGGTCCACCGGACTTAGGCTCTTTCTCTCCAAAATCCACAAAAAAGAAAACAAACCACTCTGAAAATTGTAGATTTTACTGATTTAACAGAAATTCTGGGTGTTGTAGTACTTTAAATTAAAACTCTTATCCTCGGCTGCCACGTGGGGTCGCCAAATTGCACTTATTATGACCTAGATCAGATAATAATTAGTGATTGCACTGATAGAACCGTTTCTTTTCTTTGTGTTTGCAGCCTGCTAAACTGACTGAGGCTTTCAAGTATTTCATCCAGGGAATGGGCTACAGTAAGTTCACTCACTTGGCCTTTTCATAGGATTTGTCAAAAATATAGAATAGCGCCTTAAGATGAGGCAAAGTGTTTCCATTGATTTCTAATTCGTAACTTTTCTATCCGTCTCTTCCTACAGTGGCGTCATCTTGCATGACCCGCCTGTCCCGCTCCCGCACCACCTCCCTCTCCTCCTCCTACTCCATGGATGGGTCCCGCTCTCGCTCCCGCACCCTGTCGCAGGGCTCGCAGGGCGGTCAGATGCCGCCAAGCCCCTCCCAAACGATGGAGGTGTCTTGCTGAAGAAAAAAAAAAAATAATGATAGCGAGAGAGAGAGCGAGTGAGAGTGAGAAGAGGGCGAAGGCGAAAGGAAGGGAAAGATGAAGCGCGATGATAATGTAGGAAGGAGACCAATGGGTTACTTATTTGTCACTAAACAACTCCCATCATTCCCCACGAGAGCAGGATAGGACTAGAGAGGGAGGGAGGAAGAGAGATGGAGGGATTTCAGAGGAAGAATCCTCACATTTTGCACCACATGTTGCACCAGTCCTTCTCCTCACACCCCCCTTTCCAGCTGAAAAACAAAGTGGATTGGGCTGGTCAATGAATATGAGAAGTATAGACAAGAAGAGATTAATAGGTGGAGAAAGAATGGCCACAGTCCTCTCTCCCTCCCTCTATTGTCAGCCAATAGAGCCCTTTAATTTAGACGAGGAGGCCTATAGAGACCACACACCTTGCGTTAACCAATAGTAATAATTCTGAAAATGTTGTTGATGCTGATGTTGTTGATGAAGCTAATGATGATGATAATGTAATAGAAAAAAAAGAAACACTTTTCTCTTTTATTAAGTTTAATAGATAAAAAAAAAAAAAAAAAGTACTATAGCAGAGATACTTATAACAATGTGTGTCTACTACTTTTTAAGCTAGTTTTTATTGTGTTATTTTAATTCCTTTAATCGGATTTCTCATTTTGCCTCAGCGAAACGGCTGAAGCTCCCGATCGGTTGACCCGTCGTGTGGCAACAGCCAATGAGAGCCATTTATAGTGACTACTTCCTCCTTGATGTTGACAGGTTGTTCATGTCTTCCATTTGCCCCGTCTATTAGTATTTGTTCTCCCATTGGATTCGATGAGGTGGGCAGGAAGCGTTTTTTTGTTTTCCTTTTGACTTAGAAGTTGGAATCAGCCCGTGTGAATATTGACTGGGTAATATTTTTCTTTTTATATTCTTCTAATGAGTGGATTGTGTGGATTTGGGTGCGTGTGCTGTTTTGTTTCCATGGAGTGTTTAGCGAACATGGCGGTAAGCATAGGTGAGACTGACGGTGTTAGCTTTAGCTATCGTTAACACGAGTCGTACACTAAATAGTGCTTCCAATATAGCTGGCAGTCCAGCACTGCGTGTGCTAATATCCACGCTTGTGTACTACTTAACAGGAGTGCATTACGTCGCTAAGTAGCACGCTAGTATGGATATTGCATTTCAAGTGTTAGGCGTGGCCAGAAGGGATCACTGTGTTTATCACCTGGGTTGTAATCTCTTAGCCTTGCCCGTGCACCGATACCTCCTAACAAACCCAGCTAGCATACTTGAGTTTCTGTGCACTGTGCAGCAAGCGGCTTTATTCAAGCAAGAGAATTGTGTTGTGATTGTTGCGATGTGTGTGTGTGTGTGTTCGAAGGAAGTGAATGTGAGGAAGCGCCTGTAAGCACAATTAATGCAGCAAAGAGGGCCAGGGTCCTATGGAAAAGTTTAGTAATTTAGATTTGAGACCAACAAAACCCCCTGTGATTTATCAATGACAATGTACCAGCCCCTTCACTGCCACACACACTCAAGGTATATAAATGTTGCCACCGGGGTCGAACCTTTTGGTACAACCTCAGTCCTAAGAGGCAAAAAATATAATAGCCTTTTTGAGAGTGAAAAAATGACCAGCCAATATCTGCACCTTGAAACACCTAATCCGAAATTGCAGCCAATAAGCATTCTTACTGCCAAAAGTGCGAGCCCCAAAATACGAGGTCAAAATTCTGCCGTCAGAAATGCTGTGAGCATTTATAGTCGGTTAGACTGTTATCAGGTGATTAAATGGGCATTATCAGTGGTTATCAGCACCATATATGTGGGTCAGTAGGGGCCTGCTACACCTACTACTAGGTTTTATCATCGATTCACATGGGCGAAAACCATAAGAAAGAATAAAAGACAGAGACCCCTTAAGGGGAGACTCGTGGGTACCCATAGAACCCATTTTCATTCACATATCTTGAGGTCAGAGGTCAAGGGACCCCTTTGGAAATGGACATGCCAGTTTTTCCTCGCCAAAATTTAGCGTAAATTTGACGACGTGTAGTTGTCTTTGTGTTCACAACCTTAAGTTTCACTTTGACTTTTCAAATGTAGTTATTTTAAGCCAAACCACAATGTGTTTCCCTAAACGTAACCAAGTGGTGTTGTTGCCTAAACCTAAATAAGCTGTTTTGCTTGTGTTCAAAATGTAACGTTTCATTCAGGTTTACAACGCGTTAGAACGTGTTGCTTTCAACTACTTTTTACGCTTTCACAACGTAGTAGGTGTAGCAGGCCCCTACTGACCCACATCTATGAGGCTTATAACAACTGATAACGCACATTTAATGAGCTGATAACAATCTAATCTGGTGCCTACTTAATCTAAATTCAACCCAAAGCTTATCACTGCCCAACAACATGTAGCCATTGGACTGACCGTACTTTTAAAAGGACCCATATTTGGACCCAATCCTTGGAGCGCATGTGTATTTGTAAGTGTGCCTCTTGCTAGATGCAGAGTTGCATCCGATTTTTTTTTATTTTTACTTAATAGCAGTATGATTTTTATGAGTCAGTTGGAGGTTGCCTGTTTCTTTCACATGCTATCTAGTGCTCCTGTCCCAAACATGTTTGATGAAGTAGACATGGATGATGACGACAGAGATAAGAAAGTCAGTGGAGGGCCTCAGATTTTGAGCTTTGAATAGACTGGTACTTGGGAGATATTAATGATGGGAGTGACGACAATAATCTGTTTTAAATCACTCTGGCCCATCACATCAGTGCAATTCACAACCAGCCTGTTGTGCTATAGGGTGTAAATGCAAAATGTGACGTCAAAGCAGGATGCCGCCATGTTTTCGGCACTTTTGTCGCTGTCCAGAGGGCTGAAGTGTAGAATGTAAATGCTCCTCCCAGACTTAAATTAAAACTCAAGCAATCGGGCATGGGAGCGTCTACCAAATAAGGGATAACAGGTGGAGCCTAGAAATTGAAATTGCCAAAAAAGGAAAGGGAGTGGCACTTATCTGTGGGGAGTTGAGCAGGGCTGTGTGATTGTAAATGCTCGTCCATTTTGTCTTTTGTTTGTCTCTTAATTTTTACTTCGATCATATTTTTCTATCCCCTCTATGTTTTGGGATTTAATTTTTTTTGTTTGTTTTATCTCTGTGAAGTGTTAGTTTACCGTCCCGATGTGCTCACAAGTTAGTTAACCGTGTGATAGTTCTTGTGTAACTTTTTTAGCTTTAGCGCTGATAAGGGAGAATAATATAATTAACAATAAAAAAAAGATTAAAGGTAAAGAGAATACAATCAATTCTACTTGTGTGGCTAATTTCTCTGTGTAACACAATGAACATCCTAAAAAAAAAGCAAACTTAAATATTAATAAAAGCTTAAGAGAAATATCCTGTCTCCTGTCTTGCATTTTCAAGGAGGGTCGATGTAAAGAAAAAAAGGTTCAAGACTTTTATTTGCCATTTGCAAGGGAAAGTGTTCAAGGGAAAGTGTTCAAGGGAAAGTGTTCAAGGGAATTGGAACTCTTGTGTGGATCTCTGTCAAATATAGAAATTTGCACAGTATAATAAATAAAAAGAGATACACAATTGATAGATAATAAATATGTACATAGTAAAAAAAATATAAAAATTGTAAAATACCACATGCATCTGTGAAAGTAAATATATGTATTTATATCGCCTATATTACACCTGATAGGATTACATTTTTTTCAGCAATATGCCATTAGTGCACACTGTGTGGACAAAACAGGTGGGTTCACTTGGTGAGCAGAACATGACCTTGATAGGGCTAGCTTACCTTGAGGCTACAGTAGCTACTGGGCTGCCAAATAGCTAGCTTTCTTTTCATTACTCCAACAGTTAGAAAAACTACTGTTTAATCTACAAATTGTCATTTTTGTCCCACAATTCCTCTGTAAATTCATCAATTTATGAACTCAAACAGACAAAAAAATGGAATAAGTTGAACTTTTAAATGTCCCTGAGGCTCACAACTGGCTGTAGCATCCTCAGGTCCACCAAGCTTTATCAAATGAACTCAGCTTTCAACAATGTAAATGCATATATACCACTGTTTTTCCCTTGGATGAGATGGATGATACTTTTACCTTTAATTCAGCCTGTGTTGAACTAAAGACTTTTATTTAATCTCGACTAAATCCCCTAAATCTTTATCTATCTTACTGTACCTAGATTACACCCATTACCCTAACCGTAACTAATTGTTTTACTTGAAATTAACATTGTGACAACTACTGTATTCTAATATTTATGTATCTCACAAAATGCTATGATACTGTGCTTAACAAATGACTGTAACAAGCCTACATGACTCCAGTCTCCAATGCAAGCAAACTTCAGTACCACATTATACCACACAGTGGCAGTAATGAAGTGATTATATTGAGTCCCTGTTCAGTCTTTATGCTTCAGTGTCTATTTGATGTTCTGTTCATGTAAAGAATGAAAAGTTCTGAAAAACAACATGCATAAAAGTTTCATTACACCTCAAATACTGTGGAAACAGTTCTAGTCACATGCATTGTTTCTTACAATTTGATTATTATTGTTACTACAAACATATGTAAATACAGTGTAGTAGTATGTATTTCAAATGATTGGCCAATAACCATCAGGTTTCAAATGATAGCTTTTTATTATATACAGAATCAAAATGTAATACAATTGTCATTTTTATAGCTCTCCAAAAATATAAGCCTTCAGTGAATAAAAACCTAATTAATTCAGTGATATTAGTATCATATTAACTTTGTAAACACAAATTTTGCACTGTGTTTTTAGGTGTATGTTTCAAAAAGCAAAATACCAGTATCACAACATTACTTTGTCATTGTCTTTTTGGATCAAGTATATATACAGTATATATATATATATATATATATATATATATATATATATATATAT
>CAKALU010067071.1:0-21541 GCA_916700995.1 Hozukius guyotensis | reverse complement strand
CAGGAGCAAGACACACAGACTTTATTGTGGTTTAGCCTCTTTTTGTGGTTGTCTTGTGTCTCTTTTTAGTCATTTTGAGTCTTTTTGTAGTTGTTTTGAGTCTCTTTGTAGTTGTTTTGTGTCTTTGTAGTTGCTATGTGTCTCTTTGTAGTCATTTTGAGTCTCTTTGTAGTTTTTATGTGTCTCTTTGTAGTTGCTATATGTCTCTTTTAGTCATCTTGAGTCTCTTTGTAGTTGCTATGTGTCTCTTTGTAGTCATTTTGAATAACTTTGTAGTCATTCTGAATCTCTTTGTAGTCATTTTGAGTCTCTTTCTAGTCAATTTGAACCTCTTGATAGTTGCTTTTTATCTCTTTGTAGTCATTTTGAGTCTCTTTGTAGTCGCAATATGTCTCTTTGTAGTCATTTTGAATCACTTTGTTGTCGTTCTGAATCTCTTTGTAGTCGTTTTGAGTCTCTTTGTAGTTATGTGTCTCTTTGTAGTTGTTATGTGTGTCTCTTTGTAGTTGTTATGTGTGTCTCTTTGTAGTTGTTATGTGTCTCTTTGTTGTTGTTATGTGTCTCTTTGTTGTTGTTATGTGTCTCTTTGTAGTGTCTCTTTGTAGTTGTTATGTGTCTCTTTGTAGTTGTTATGTGTCTCTTTGTAGTCATTTTGAGTCTCTTTGGAATTTGTTTTGGTCTCTTTGTAGTCTTTTCCGTTTCTTTGACGTCATATTGAGTCTCTTCCTGGTTGGTACGTGTCTTACATGAGTATGTGAGTGACATTTTGTAGCTGAAAGCCAGGGGGGGCCTCTGGACCTGGACCTGGACCTGGACCTGGACCTGGATCTGGACCTGGACCTGTGCCCGATAGGCCCGTTCAGTGACCACAGAGAGCCATAATATCATAATGGACCATAAGACAAAACCAAATCACCTCTCAGAGAGAGACACAACTGAGACACAACTGAGACACAAACCGACGTCTTGTATCTGTGAAGACTTTTTCTAAATGTGTTTCAGTGTCCATCAGTTTTTATTACGTTGAACCGTCTGGGGGGGGTCGAGGTCTGTATCGTGTCATAAAAGCTTGTTATGGGGTTTTTATTGGACCCGTGGACGTCCAGCGGCCGCGGAGACTTCAGCTAACGAGAGTCCTAATGATGACAGAAAGACGTGGAACAGGCAAATTGAATGAAAGGAGGAAAAAAAGAGGGACAGCTCCGTTGATTGATCTCTCATTATGTCTCATCATATCTGCTGTGTGTGTGTGTGAGTGGACACTCTCATTAATCAACCAGCGTGTGTGTTGGTGTTTGTGTGTTTGCCGCCTGCCGACCTCTGTCGTTACAGCTTATCAACCAGATGTCAATCACTCAGCAGAGGGTGTATTTCTATATTCATATCATATATGAGGGAGAGAGGGACCACGTCTCAAAGAAAGAACGTTTTTATATTCTAATTTGGAAATGAAGAATGAGATGGAGAAATGTAATGCTGCAGAGAATGTTTTCTACCAACATAATGAGGAAATGTTATTAATATATTTAGCATTTTAGTAAGTAGCTATTCGTATAATGAGTATTTTAAAGTAGCATAAAGCCTTTAGTGTCTCCAGAGAGAGCTGCTGTGTAACGTCTGATAAATGTCCTCATAGTCAAGTCAGTTTTAAAGCTAGAGTGAAGATACTGGTATCATATGAAACAAGAAAACCTGATGAATCCATCGGTACCAACCATGTCATACTAGCTTGTCGTGAAAGAGGTTAAATATAGCTCCAAACTTACGCTAAATTTTGGCGAGGAAAAACTTGTCATGGCCATTTTCAAAGGGGTCCCTTGACCTCTGACCTCCAGATGTGTGAATGTAAATGGGTTCTATGGGTACCCACGAGTCTCCCCTTTACAGACATGCCCACTTTATGATAATCACATGCAGTTTGGGGCAAGTCATAGTCAAGTCAGCACACTGACACACTGACAGCTGTTGTTGCCTGTTGGGCTGCAGTTTGCCATGTTCTGATTTGAGCATATTGTTTTATGCTAAATGCAGTACCTGTGAGGGTTTCTGGACAATATCTGTCATTGTTTTGAGTTGTTAATTGATTTTTAATAGTAAATATATACATACATTTGCATAAAGCAGCATATTTGTCCACTCCCATGTTGATAAGAGTGTTAAATACTTGACTAATCTCCCTTTAAGGTACATTTAGAACAGATAATAAATGTGCGATTAATTTCATCACAACTAAATATATTAATCGATTGACATGTGCATCTTTTTTTTATAATTTTTTTTTATAAATTTTCATCACAAACAAATGTAACATCTATTTAAATAAAATAAAAAAATAATGAAAATAATGAAAAATAAAAAAATAAAAATACATAAAAAAATAAAAATAATAATAATAATAAAAAGACAACCACCACAAGACATCTGCATCTTTATTCTTTTTTTTGTGATAAATTCACATATGAATGTATGTTGCTTTGGACATGTTTTTAATACACATGTAAAATATAATATTTCACATTTGAAAAACATGAAATACACATGTACAGTTGTTGTGATGGTTTGATTCATAATTGTGTTGCACATTTCAACATTTACTATTAACAAGGACCATGCAGAACGTGAGAAGGACCTCTCCCTTATTAAAAGTCTGAAGGAACTGAAACGGCTCGATGAAACCGTCAGACATGAATTAATATTCGCTCTGGCCTCGACTCTCTAATTAAATAGAACTTTAAATCATTCAGAGTGTAAAACTTTGGCAGAAATAAGTATCGGCGCTGAAGAGAGTTGACATTTAGCAGAGCGATATTAAAGGGTTCACGGATAGCTGGCAGGGATTTAATGACGACTAGATTATTGTAGTTCTGAACGTGTCCTTGAGCTGTTTTAGCTCGACGTGGGCCGCTCCGGACGAGGAGCCGAGGGAGGGAAGAGAGGTTCTGTCCTGGCTGACGTGTCTCCACCTGCGAGGTAACAGCTGGAGCTGAGAAGGGCCCGCCGGCGTCACGACGCGTCCTCGCTGACGCTGACGCTGACGCTGATGCATCTTGAGAAGGGGCTTTCCATCAAACAGAGCTGGAATACATTCACTCAAGTACTATACTTAAGTATCATTTTGAAGTACTTGTGAGTATTTCTATTTAGGTGACGAGGTGTGAGGTCAGGGTGGTCCCTGCTGTTCTTCCTGGAGCACATCTGCACTGATGTCGTAGTAAATTACAACTTCTGATTGAAATGTTTTATACATGTTGAAGAGCCAGATGTTTCCCTGTAATCTCTCATCAGGATCAGACACCTGAGAACTGGCCCTACAACGGCCCCGCAGAGAGAAGCTTGAGCGTGATAAGGTCCATGACATCAGAGGTGAAGGGTCGGAAAGGACACTTCTTTTAACGATGTGTTTTTGACGCCCTCTCTGGAGACGGCGTTCCCACGGAAACCGTGAAACCTCCTCTGACCTGAGGTCAGGCCTGGAGGTCAGGGCAGTGACAGGCAGCTGTCCGTGACGCAGAAATCTATTGAGGTCCAACATCATCAAAGATGTTCTCCTCTCCACTTAAATGTTACTCAGAGGAGAGAGGAGGCGCTGAGAGGAGCTTGGAAACAGCTGCATTATTGTAATATCAATATCACTGCAATACAATCAACAAATCAATCAGAAGGCCCCATTTACACTTCACAAACGTAACTCGACAACGGTCTCGAACACGAGTCTCCTGGTTAAAAATCCAGCGTTTCTTGGACCCATCCGCCTCCTCACCCGCCCACCATCAGCAGTCTGTTTCACTTTTTATTCTACGTCACTAACTCTTACATGGCGTACAAATGACACGCGGAAATCAAGAAAGGCGTACTTATCGCACGCTAAACGCCTTGCGCAATATCGTGGCGTTTATACGCCTTTTTCGTGGGAACGACATGCAACACATGAGATCATACGGAAGGTGCTCCGAGCTGTTTTCTAGAAAAAAAACTCAGAAGGTCACCACAGTTGTAGAAGATGAAGATCATTTAACACTTGCTGTTTTCAAGGTATTCATAAACATGGATGCTTACAGAAGCTCTCTGACTTGATGGGCAACAGAAATGAAGTCCTCACAACACACATGGACATTTATTGATTTAAAAAGGATCCTCATTAGCTGATACCAATGGCACCAGCTAGTCTTCCTGGGGTCCGAAATCAAGTACATTACATTTATCACATACATACTATATACAATATCATATCTATCAAAAACCATACATGACCAACACTGGACTATCGATCATCTGCTTCAGTAATGTATTCTTAGATGGTGTCTGAATGGGGATTTGTTAGAGGATTGACGGCTGTAAAGAGGGCAGCTATTCCAGAGATTGATGGCACGATAAATGTCTGTCTTTTTTATGGCATTAGATTTTGGGTGAGGTAACATGATTTGGCCGTCACCTGCTGTTCTAGTGAAATGACTGTGAAAACTCGGGTTTAGTAGAATAAATGCTGTTACTGAAGAATGTGACTGTGCTAAAGGCGAGTCGTTTCTCTACTGGTAACCATGATGGTTTACGATGCATGCTGTCGGGCAATGTAAGACTAGTCTTGCAGCTCTGTTTTGGGCAATCTGTAGTTTCCGCAGTACACTTTTTGATGCAGAAGACCGTACAGGTGAGCAATAGTCCACGTGGCTTCAACTTAAAGATTTAACTACTCGTCCCAGAATGTGTGCTGGAGCGTACGGAAGGCATTTTCTTGCCATGGAGATGCCATTTCCCATTTTCCATGGACATGACTGGCAGATGGTGCGACTCATGACGTGGTGTGTTTATGTGTGTTTTACTCTCACGGTGTCATGTTGAGGTTGTTGAGTTCACTACAAGCTCCAAATACCATAAATGTGGCAGGAAACGGCGATCAGGCTTCAGTTCAGGTACCAGCTGGGGAGGGGGTGAAATTATTATAATTTATTCTGTTTGTTGGTGTTGGTGTTACTGTGGACAATCTTCCCATTTCACGTTGATTTGAGACACCGATGGGGTCAAATAGATTCCGATAATTACTTATAACTGAGGTCTAAATTCTGTATTTAATGCAGTTCTTTCCAGGCAGACAGGAGAGATCTGAGGCTCAAAGCTGAGGTCACCAGGTTGGTTTTGTAATGTGCGACTCACTCTGTAGCCCTGATTATAGTGAAGAGCACTCAACACACTAACACACACACAGCGGAGCAGTGACTGAATATAAAGAAACACAAAAGATCTGAGACTGACTGCGAGTGTGGAGAGAGACTCGGGATTATCTCAATTGATTCACCCCAAAAGGCTGAACCACCTCACTGCTTTTATATATCTTTTATTTCCTTTTCACATCCGTCTTTTTATTCACTTTTATACAAAAAGAGGCTTTGATAATAATTTGTTGAACTGAGAAATGTGGCCTTAATTTCTGTGTATTTAATACTCTTTCTCCAGTGAAAACAACAGGAAGTCCATTATTATAGTTTGGCCGGTTGAGATGACCACTTACCGACACGCGTCAGCAGTGACGCGCAGCTCAAGGACGATATTAAGGTCCTTTAAAAGGTCTTAGCACCTGATTGCCGCAATTTCCTTCGAAATCATACTCGGAGTCATAACTACACATATTTTTAGATTCAGTGTGACTTACACTTCCTGAGGATATCATCACCTCGGATGTCCATCACAAGTAAACGTCCATAAATCTGCTTAGAAACAGGATGTTGCTTATAACTGCAGAACTTGCCTGAGAATCATCATGTTTTTAGGTTTTCTTCAGTGTGAAGTTAATCCAGTGATATTTGTCTGTACATCCATTGTTACACTGCAAACAGGAGCTGTTAATAGATAATTCGGCATACATTTAATGTTGCCAATTCACCAAATTGTCAGCAAAAAACTGGAGCTCTATTTGTAGTTCACAGCTAAACTGACTCCATGTAAGGCTGCGTATTTCCACCAGACAGTCAAAGAGTGAAAGCAGCCTGCATGTGGTCTGAGAATTAAAAAGAAAAAGAGAGCAACACCTCTGCTCACAAAGCTCAACGTAGCTGTGAATCCTGCTGTTCATCAGTTTTATCAATTATCTTTTTACCTTGAACCGGCTGGTCAGCAGTCTCTCTGCCGCTCCCTCTTCATCACTTACATGAACCGGATTCATTAAACCAACAGAAGAAAGCAGCTCAAATGAATAGAGCTGTAAAATCACTGTGGCGGGTTGAGGATCCAGCTAATGACCCGAGACTAAGAGACCTCTGATTGGGTTAGAAAATGTCTTGCTTTTTATTGGTCCTGAGGGAAATTAGTTCTTCTCCATTCAGAGGGACAGAGGTCGGAAACAGGAGATGCTCCAAAACGCCAAAAGAAAAGAGTGAGTTACCTGGAGACATAAAGTCTGGAAAATAGTGTTTCCACTGGTTTTATAGCACGATCACATGTTTTCTAAAGGCAGAAACCCAGCTGTCTCTTCATCACTGCAGCTCCGCTGTTCTTTACATTATTCAAGCAGCACTTAAACATCTTTATCCGTACAAACGTCCAACGTCTCCGAGCAGCGCTGAATATTTCAGTCCTCAGCTGGTTGTCAGCTGGTCCACGCTGCTGTTTGGGTTTCAGTGTTTAACCACCTGCCAACGTCATCTCTTATACATGAAGGGAAAAGGAAACACGGCTGCCTTTGTTGACATGTTAAAGCAGCCTTCACATACAGTAAACCACAAGCTGAGGATCAATAACACAACAGCTCTTACAATCAAAGACTCACTGATGTCATACGAAGCAGAAATGTCTGGATTATCTCAAATGTTTGGTTTTGTTTTTATGTTTCTTTGACGTCCATGTTTTCTTCTGAAATATTAACATAAAACCAGTAAAAGTTCTTCTGTTATGATCAGAACCTTCTGTCCATCCAACACAGTCTCACAGCAGTTTGTGAAATAGTCACAATATTTATGATTCGTGTACATAGACACAAATTTCCCTTTTTTTTTTCATGATGCTCAGCACGACTACGTAGATTTTGGGCGTTTTCCTACGAATGTCCAGCAACACGTGACGCATGTGTCAATTTCTGCCCCAGTCTTTTCAAAATCAAACTACTTAGTTAGGTTTATGAATAGATTGACTTGGTTAGGCTTAGGCAACAAACTACTTAGTTAGGATTAGGAAAAGATCGTAGTTTGGGTTAAAAGAACTCCAACGTGAGATTGTTTATGGGTAACTGTTTTAAATCAGTCTGTTTGCATGAATGACACAATAATGCGCAAGGCATTAAGAACGCCTTTCTGGCTTTTGGCGTGTCATGTGTACGCCCAACACAGTCTCACGATAGTTCGTGAAATAGTCACGAAATTTAAATCTATTAAATTCGTGTACGTAGACACGAATTTCCCTTTTTTTTTGTGATGCTCAGCACAACTTTCAACAACTTATTTTTCGTGCGTTTTCCTACGAATGTCCAGCAACACGTGACGCACGTGTCAATTTCCATTCCAGTCTTTTCAAAATAAAAGTACTTAGTTAGGCTTAGGAAAAGATCGCAGTTTGGGTTCAAATAACTTTGGAAGTGCTGTAACTTAAGTCTGGAAGTTACGTGACAAATAAATCAACTTTGACTTTTGGCCTCACACGGGGCACCAACACCGGTCTCCTGGTAAAAGTCTGGTGTTTTTTGACCCACCCATCCACCCCGACCTCCTCCCTATGTGGCGTTTGCTGCTCTCTATACTTCCCGGTTCACAATTACATGGATTACATACAAATTGATTTTGTGTTGACCATCACGAAAAAAACAACTTGAAATTTGTGTCTATGTACACGAATCAATACGTTAAATTTCATGACTATTTCACAAACTGCTGTGCGACTGCGTCAGAAAACCTGAAAATGAAAGTATTAATTGTAATAACTTATTTGACAGCTCAGTTAATATTTAGTTGTTTTATCACCTCTCTGATCTTCCAGTCCTGTAGATAACAGCGCCGACCGTCTTCCAAACTGAATCTTCTTAAGTACGGTGGACATAAAGCGAGGTGACAGGCGCCGTTCTCTTAACTGCAGTGAGGAACATCTTCATATAAATCAGCCCGGCCGCTCAGTTTAACCGCCGCTCACTTGGCAGAATAAAGACATCCATCTGTTCTCACACAACATTCATTATTTTGTCATCTCATGAGGAGGAAGTAGGACGTACGAGTCCTCGGCTGAAGACTATATGGTGACATTATACAGGACAAAAGGTCCAATGAGAGAGCGCCTCCATATGGGCCCGTTGCACAGCATGTCATAGCAGCTTAAACACAGGTGGAACTGATTACATTTTCTATTTAGTGCGTCAAGGCCATTCCAGTGAGCCAGGATGAGCCCTGGCAACACCTCAATGGATCAGGGCCACAATTAACGTTATCAATTAGACCTGTGATTACCCTGCAGTGACATGTAAACATGTCCGCTGTGAAAAGGGCCTGTTAAACAGCAAGAGTCAAGGTTTAGAGAACAGCTAACATGAGATCATTAACATCAACTTCCTGTTCTCAACATTGAGCCAAATGACCTACGATCTGAAGCAACTCTATGTATTTATTTTATACCCCTTTTTCCACCAAATTTAGTGCGTATATGCAGGTTTTTTTAAACATGGGAAAACCCGCCAAAAACAGGCGATAGACTCCTTTCCCATTGCCAGTACACGAGTAGCCTTTCTGTCTTTTTTTGCTGGTGTGACGTTCAACATCACGAACACGCCGGTACTAGGGTTTGTAAATGGTGAAACTGTTACGGTGGTTACCTTTTTTTATATCTGTTACTTATTCAGTCTCTCTTTCAAACTCTCAAACAAGAGTTGGTGATTGTTGGAACAGTGGAAAGACTAACCAAGACGCTTTTAATGAGTTTAATATTATTTCTGTCTCATTTGAATGACTTCGTTGATCAGTGAAGTAAAACGGTTGTCTGACTGGAGTCTGGTAGCTTTGAGTAGAGCATATTGTGTCAATGCTCATTTCACTTACACGTAAGAATCACAAAACCACATTCCTTTGCATTCACAAATATAAAACAGATAATATAAAAGTTAGACGACTCCTTTCCCATTGCCAGTAGACGAGTAGCCTTTCTGTTTTTTCTTTTTTTCTGGTGTCACGTTCAACATCACGAACACGCCGGTAAGCAGGGTTCGTAAACAGAGAAACTGTTACAGTGGTTACTTCTTCTTTTTTAGATCCGTTACTTATTCAAAACTCTCAAACCAGAGTTGGTGATTGTTGGAACAGTGGAAAGACTAACCAAGATGCTTTTGATGAGCTTTATTTTGTCAGTTTTTTCTGTAAATGGAGTCTGATGGCTTTGAGGAGAACACATAACGGCTGTTTCTTTTCACATCTAACTCTGTGAATTAAAAGTTTATTTCAACCAAACCAGAGTTGGTGATTGTTGAAACAATAACACGAACAACAAAGATGGTTTTGATGAGTTTTGTTTGAGACCTTACTCAATGAAGATCCTCACTAATCTAGTAATACCAGCATGTTTCTGGCACTAGACCAGCCTGCTTCTCACCTCCCTTCATATGATGTTGTGTGTTTGTGTTTTCATTAGTTCATCAGCATTTCCACCCGGCACCAGAGGAGCGTCCGTCTCACCTCGTCTCACATCAATCTTGTCCCCGTTACTCTCAGATTGAGGTCAATCTGTCTCAGCGACTCAGCGGTGGACTCGTTTTCTCATTTAGTGTCAAATCTCAGCGTGCGGTCGTCCCCGCTCGGCGAGGTCGTCGCCGCCATTATCCGCTCCGATATGAGATTCAAATGTTGGTACATGTCATAGAAATAATAATCAATTACAAAAGCACAGCAGCGTCACACAACACAGAACTCACTGAAGACATAACATTAAAACTGACTCCTCATCATGCACAAGATCCTGAAGGGCAACACAGACAGATCCACTTATAATGCTGATGTACAGAGATTTATTAAAGGGGAACTTTAAGATGACTTTGTGCAGTTAAGTGTGTTTGGTGAATTAAACTTTGAACGCTCGTATGTGCAAAAAAAGCCGAAGCTTTGAGGCTTTTTTTCGTGCGATTAATTCACACGTCAATATATTTTTTCAAACTCTTGTTTTTGTCATGAGTACTTTCACACAGAACGCGAATATTATGCGTTGAAAAAAGTGACGTAATTTTTTCGGGACAAGGTCGATTTTTCTGATCTTTCGCACCGTGAATAAAGACATCGACCAATCACGTTGTGTGGAACCGCGGTGAATATGAAACAACAACACTCAATCTTGACAAAGGCAGCGCAAACCAGATCCACTCCTTCTGCTCTTACCTTTCACAATAAAAGCCCTAGATATATAATATTCACAGGGGACTGTTTCACATTTTCGTGTCATTTATTGCCACATATTCTCACTCCCAACTCGTCAAATACGGACGCTTGGTCAGCGCCCCTCGGCATCGTAGACCAACGCACGGGGTACGCCTCTTGCGTTACTTTTGGACGGACCAGGCACGGCGTGTCAATATACGCTTGTTACATGCATAGACTCCTTTCAAAATAAACTTCCGTTTTCACAGGAAGTTAGGTTTAGGCAACACAGCCACTTAGTTAGGGTTAGGAAACGATCGTGGTTGGCGTTAACTTCACTGAGTCAACGTACTCACGTGACAAAATAAGTCAACGTTACTTATAGTTTCACACGGGACACGAACAACGACTTCCCTGTCCCTGACCATAGTTATCTGTATGTCTGCTAAACTGCAGTTTTTCCAACACGTTCTCACTCCCAACTCATCAAATACTGCCGTTTGGTCAGTGCCCCTCTGCATCAGAGACCGACCGACACACAGGGTACCCCTCTAGCGTTACTTTTGGACGGACCAGGGATGGCGTATCAATATACGCTCGTTACATGCATAGTGTCCTTTCAAATAAACTTCTGTTTTCACGGGAAGTTAGGTTTAGGCAACACAACCACTAAATTAGGGTTAGGAAACGGTTGTGGTTGAGGTTAACTTCTCTGACTATTGACTCACGGGGCTGACGATGTCACGTGACTAAAGACTGACGTGACAAAATAAGTTACTTTTAGTTTCACACTGGACATGAACAGCGGTCTCCTGGTTGAATGTCTTGTGTCTGTTTAACCCTTCCGTCCTGAACGGACTCTCGCGCTAATAATACTACGTCACTTGCTCTGACCGTTGAATAACGCCGTGGGTGGGTTTACATTGGAGTTAGTTGAAAGCCCGGTTCGTCATTGCTAAAGGGTGCCTCAGTGCGTTGGTCTCCGATGCCGAGGGGCGCTGACCAAACGGCGGTATTTGACGAGTTTTGAAAGAGAACGGGTTGCACGCCAAAAGCAAGAAAGGTGTTCTTGTTGCCCGTTAGATGCCTTGCACATTATGGTGTCATTCATGCAAACAGGCTGATTTAAAACACTTCCCCTCTTGTGTGCTACTCGCCGTAAATGCTTTAGCGAAATGATTTTGTGGGTGAAGTATTCCTTTAAGAGCAGCGAGCCCTTTCAGCTCATTTCTACCGGAGCCACTGTTACATCTCCAGCGTGCCTCGTTCTTAAGACGCTTTGAAGTGATTCATTTGCTGGAGACCTCTTCAACAGTCATCCAGAGAGCAACTGAGGACGAACCAATCAGCCCAGCGGCGCCCTGAAGATTGTTCTTGACCTCTCGGTTACTCCACAACAAAGACTGGAGGAGTCTGTTTGTACAGCGGGACGCTTCACTTTGTCAATATTAGAATTGACACTGTTGACCGGTAGTGTGTGTGTTTGTGTGTGTGAGAGTGCGTGTGCTGACCTGCCTCATTGTGTCTCTAGTCTATTTTCAGCTCAGACCAGGTGATGCTCTCTTACAGCCCTGGATCAGGTTTTATCAGCCTGTTCTGTTGTTTTACCTGTCGCCTCCTCGAAGGCTCCTTTTAGAGGAAATGTCACTGCAGTAGTTCTCAATGTGCTAATACAGATGTCTTTAAAGGGCCCACAGTCCTTATCATGAGACTGAGGGGGAGTTTTGACTTCATGCTCACTAGATTTGGTCGTATTTTTTTGCTAATTTACCTCACTGGGCACATGATTGAAAATAATTTACTGGTGCAGCTCTTTGAGAATTATTAATTTTTACTGGACTGAATGATTCAACTTCTGAGAAGTCTGTTTGGGTAGCAGAGAGCAGCCTGGCGAAGTGTAGTTTGAAACATACTGTTCAAGTTTAAGGCAGCTTCAACCCTTTTTCCCTGATATTAATATACATATATACAGTATTTATATATATATATATATATATATATATAGCAGAATTTAATGTATTGATTCGTGTACAAATGCTGTGTAGGGAGGAGGTCAGGGTGGATGGGTGGGTCAAAAAACACCAGACATTCACCAGGAGACCACTCTTGGTGCCCCGTGTGAGGCCAGAAGTCAACGTTGATTTGTTTTTCACGTAACTTACGTACTTAAGTTACAGCACTTCTGGAGTTATTTAAACCCAAACCGCCATCTTTTTCTAAAGCTAACTATGTAGTTTTGTTGCCTAATCCTAAGTAAGTAAGTTTTATTTTGAAAAGACTGGAGCGGAAATTGACACGTGCGTCACGTGTTGCTGGACATTCGTAGGAAAACGCACTCAAAATACGTTGTTCAAAGTCGTGCTGAGCGTCACGAGAAAAAAAAAATTAAATTCTTGTCTGTGTACACGAATCTAATCGATTCAATTTCGTGACTATTTCACGAACTGCTGTGAGACTGTTGGTTTTTAACACCTTCATCTACTGAAGAGATGCTTCTCAACCTGTAAGTTTGAAGTGTAAAAGCTGCTTGCGATCTGGGGTTCTTGAAGTAATAAACTTTATTTAACTTTATAATAAACTTTATTTATATAGTTCCTTTTATACACAGAGTCGTTCAAAGAGCTTTACAACAAAGTGAAGAAACAAGAGAATTAATAAAAACAGACGGATTAAAACGTGTAAATACTGCACAATAAAACAAAAGGGACGCATAAGAACAAAACAAAGTAATAAAACAAAGGAAGAGTGACAAGGCAATACTGAATAAACACATTTTCAATTGTCATTTTAAAATGTTCACAGAGCTTGCATCTCTTTGGGTGTGGAACTGCATAGTTATAAAAGGCTGTCCAACATTACACCATTACATCATCTCCATATGTTATAGGAGTATCCTCTGATGGAGTGTAGCCTCTGGTGCTGGTGGAGAGATGAAATGATGAGCAGAGAGACCTCATCCTCCATATTTAAATGACTGTATTTCAGGTCATAACATGTTGAAACATAGTCATTTGAATTCTGTTGAGTCACTTTCTCTGTAACGTTGACGTCATCAATTTTCAACCACATTTAGCCCAGTTTTCAGAGTCTAGACATCCTTTGAGCTGCAGATCAATAAATATAGATTTAGAGGCTCTCAATAGAGAATATGTTTTTTTAACACAATAGCAGGAAATAACAATAACATTACTCTGAAACCGTCTGAGAGATTATTATTGTTCCCTTTCTCCAAGGTCTTCTTGGTTACAGCGATTTCAGATCCCCCCCGCCCTCTCTGAGCTTTTGATGGAAGCCAAAAGGTGTGAAATTTCAATTGAGATGCAGGTCTTCTTCAGTCCTTCACTGATTTGTTTTCTGAGTGCATATTAGCCCGAGAGAGAGAGGCGGAGAAGGTCCGTCCTTCAGCTGCTCCCAGGACAGTTACTGTAGGAGAGGGTCAGCGGAGAGCGAGGAAGAAAGGAAATGAGTCTCCACGCAAACAAAACAACACTTTTAACAGAGTTTGAACGCAGCTTTTACTGCAGCATGTTGGAACAGTGACGGAGAGGACAGCCCAGTCGCACAGCAGTTCGTGAAATAGTCACTTAATTGAATGTAATGATTCGTGTACATAGACACAAATTTCTAATTTTTTTCCTGATGGTCAGCACATAAACAATTTGTATGTAATTCACATGAAGCGGAAAGTATAAAGAGTGGTGAACACCGTGTAGGGAGGAGATCAGGGTTTTATTTTTAAAAGACTGGGGCGGAAATTGACACGTGCGTCACATGTTGCTAGACATTGGAAGGAAAAAGCACGAAAAACACTTTGTTGAAAGTCGTGCTGAGCGTCACGAAAAAAAAGGGAAATTCGTGTTTATGTACATGAATCGAATCGGTAAATTGTTGTGACTATTTCACAAACTGCTGTGAGACTGTGCTGCAGAGAATTGACTGTTATTATGGAAGCAATCATACATCATGTATGAAAATAACAGATGAAGCCGAGGCAAAGAGCGCAGTGATGCGAGTTATTCCTCCACTGAGTCATCTTCCATTTTAAGCTGTTAGTAGCATTTGGTAGTAAGCTATACCTACAAAGAGTAAATGCGCTGTAATCCGTATATATCCAATGAAATCAATTGGTATTCAATCCTCATAATCACGAACCAGGAAGTATAAAGAGCTACAAACATCGCGTAGGGAGGAGGTCGGGGTGGATGGGTGGGTCAAAAAACACCGGACTTTCACCAGGAGACCACTGTTGGTGCCCCGTGTGAGGCCAAAAGTCAAAGTTGATTTATTTGTCATGTAACTTCTGTACTTAAGTTACGCCACTTCCGTAGTTATTTGAACCCAAAACACAATCTTTGCTAAACCTAACTAAGTAGTTTTGTTGCCTAAACTTAAGGTAGTTTTTTTTCCTGTGAAGACGGAAGTTTATTTTGAAAAGACTATGTATGTAACGAGCAGAAATTGACACGTGTTGCTGGACATTTAGTAGATAAATTAACGAAAAAGGAGAAATAACTTACGAACCGTATGAAAATACGTTGAGCCCAAAGCTCACTGGCAACATTAAACTTCTTGTTTGCTTTGCCCAAAGCATCATGGGAACTGTAGTGTCAAAACACATTGATCTGAAAAGGAAATTTCAACTATGTAAATATACCATTTATATAAGGAGGAGCAGCCGGTTTAATCTCCTCAGCATTGAGCCACATCATTCTCTTTTTGAATACAATCTCACTTCATTTGAACATCATTTATTTGAAATGTAACCCAACTGTGCATGTAATAACGCCACGTCGTCCCTGTAAACACATCTCCCTCTGAATTCTGCTCTCTACTACGATGGCATCATCATTACTGGGCTTGTTGTTTTCTTCCTGCGTGTTGATAATACAGCTGAGTCAACAGCCGGAGAGTTCATAAATCTCTAGACGAGTTTGGATTTCACACACAAACATGCTCCGAGTCAACGTGTCTTCATAACCGCGAGACTCCCCGTCGTCACGGCAGCAGCCGTCACAGATGGTGCTCGTGTATCTCTGAGTCGGTGCAATAACACCGAACATGTTGAGAGGAAAAAAAGCATCATCGTGGCTGTGAAGTTCGTCTCGCTCCTGTGAAGATTTCAAGATTATTATTTAGCTGCTAAACATCAAAAACAAACAGAAATCAGTGGACCTCCGTCTCACTGAGAAAAATACTCATCTAACTGAAAATGTAAAAAATACAGAAAAACAAATGACTTCAGAAACTCCTGCTCCCTGGTGTTAATTACGACCCCTCCGTCAGTCTGCTGTTTCTCATTCAAGTTGTTCATCTGCAGAAAAACAGTGAAATGAGTGGAAGAGATGCCTGTCTGTGTGCATACTGGGATGCTGTCTATCTTAAACTGAGCCAAGAAACACAAACAAACAAACATTTCTTAAAGTTGAGCTCTGCAAATGTACTGTAGCTCCACGGATTCAAAATGTGAGGAAGTTTTACTCGATTCTGCCTTAACCAAGATGTTGCCCTATAGATTGATTTATAAGAAGCTACATTTTATTAATAATAAAAACTGCAGCAGTTGGAGCAACCCGATATCACGTAAAAAAAAAAGTACGGAAACAACGTAACGCTACGTAACGCCGTGTCACGTCATGTCTGTCACCATTAGTTAGGTTAAGGGAAAACATCACGGTTGGGCTTAAAATAAGTACGTAAACTAAGTGAAAAAACATACAGACAGAAACAACGTAACGTCAGTGCAGAAAACACACTACATCACTACAAAACACGTGACAAACGTCATTAACGTAACTTACAAAACAAAACACAGGTCTCCCGGTTGAAAATCCTGTGTTTGTTTGATAGACCCGTCTGTCCACCGGAGGACGGCGTGTCAGTGATGTGTTTTGCCTCGCAGAGACGCGACAAAGCCACCGACTTAGGATCAGGCAAGAAAACCGCTTAGTTAGTTTAACTGAAAACGTCATGGTTGGGCTTAAAATAAGTACGTAAACTAATTAAAAAACGTACGGAAACAACGTACCGTCATTAACGTAACTTACAAAACAAAACAGTGATCTCAAACACGGGTCTCCCAGTTGAAAGTCCTGTGTTTGTTTGATAGAACTGCCTGTCCACGAGAGGACAGCTTGTCGGTCTAGGCCTGTGTATTGGCAAGAATCTGGCGATACGATACACATCATGATACAGGGGTAACGATTCAATACATTGCGATGCTTAAAGCAAACGATATAATGCGATTTTTTTTTAAATTCACACCATGTTAGAATAAGCAGAAATAATAAATGTATACTGCATGCAAACAAAAAACTACATGATTTTTGCCCAAAACTGCATGTGATTATCATAAAGTGGGCATGTCTGTAAAGGGGAGACTCGTGGGTATCCATACAACCCATTTACATTCACATATCTGGAGGTCAGAGGTCAAGGGACCCCTGTCAAAATGGCCATTCCAGTTTTTCCTCGCCAAAATTTAGCCTAACTTTGGAGCGTTATTTAGCCTCGTTCCCGACAAGCTAGTATGACATGGTTGGTACCGATGGATTCTTTAGGTTTTCTAGTTTCATATGATACCAGCTTCTTAACTCCGGCGCCTGCTACAACCTCCGAAAGATGGAATAGCAGTCAGGTTTTTCCGGTGGACATGCGGGTCTATTACACACTTTGCCGTGAGACTTGGCCGGTTGGAGATGAGGTCAAATAACAGCCAATCACATCCCATCATCAACCCTTTAAAATCAGCAGACAATTAAATGAGCAGGAAACCTTTTTCTCCCAAATCTGCTTTCAAGGTTATTTGATGTTGAATTTACATTCAGGAGAGACTGAATTCACACGTCAGGGTTCATTAGCATGAGCACAATTATGTCACAGCTGCCACGAGGAGAGCGATTGTCTGGCCGTTATATACAATAAGAACTCCCCACAATAAACCCGCTGACACGAGAGAATGTATTTTGAATGTCTAATGGAAGTCAGATCGGGAGATTAAAGCCGGCCGTAGTTCAAATGATGATCCTTCTGCATGAACTTAGAATCCGTCTCGACGGCTTTCAAGCTGTGCACTTAAAGCGCAGAAGGTCAAATGAAATGTTGGAAGACGTGCGAGGTATGCATGAGTATGTGAGATGCATCTGTAAAGTGTCAGACTTGTGTGATGAGAGTGAGCATCAGCCTACAAAGAATACAAACTGCTCTTTTTTTGTGAGGTGGTCTGAGCCAGCTGAGCACCAGAAGAGATAGTCGACAGTAATGAACCCGCTGTTCCTCCTTTCCATACGTTCAGTTTGATCGCCACGTTACCGCGATACGATAACGTTTCCTGTCCGTGACGTCTAGCTCTGCTTTTCCTGTCAATGTGTGAAACCCAAAGTGTTTCCATCCTTCACTGGATGTGTAGTGTTTACCACGCTGAATTTAACATGTGAGGGTGCAGGTCGTATCCACGACGACCCTCCAACGGTTTCTACTTTCTCGTTTTGGCTCGCGGCGGCCGCTTGCTGTTTGTTTTGGTTGAAGATAAGATCAGATAAGATATTTCTTTATTAGTCCCACTGCGGGGAAATTTGCAGCAAAAGGCGGTAGTGCAGAAACAAGAAGCATCAGTAAAAACAAAAAGCAAGATACAACACAGTAAAAAAAAGCAAAACAAAAGTGAAACAATATATGAACAATTTAAATTGAAGGAAATATAAAAATAGGAACAACGACACGGAACGGATATGACGTCACGTCACTCAGACTAGAACAGTAAAAGCGGTGACTTCCTTCTACCTCCGCATAGACTCAATGAAGCAAAAAAATTGATACTGGCATTTCAAAATCAATTTCAAAATCGCACAAGGTACCCTTTTGCGGCGGTATGAGACGCACCGGGCTTTCTAATGTAAACCATCCACGGCAGCAGTAAAAGCTCAGGGAAAGTGCTGCGGTGACGTAGTTTAAAGAACGAAAGAGACACACCGGGCGGGCATGAGGGGTGTTAAGTTTTACTTTCACTTTACAATCAGCTCTTCATTCTTGTCCCGTGTTCACAACATTTTCACTGTAAAACTTAGTAATTTTAAGCCCAATCATGTTGTTTTTCCTAAACCTAAGCATCCGTTTTTGTTTAATTCACAACATAAAGTACGTGTTTACTGCGACCGAAAAGTGACGCAGAGGGGTCTGACAAAGCGTCAGTATGTGACAGTTGAGATGAGAACGTGTTGACATTTCTTTTTTTGAGGCGTATCAAAAGTTTGCCTAAAATTCGCTTGAGAAAATTTGCTAGTGTGAAATCGTTGGTGGAGGTGTAAGGTAATGACATTTCAATTATTATATTATTATTAATTTTTCCAGGCTGTAAAGTCATAGTCGAGTAGTGATGGTTTAGTAATATTATTTGAACATTGTACTTCCATCTGTTGAGGACCTCACTGGGGAGAACCAGAAGGCTTTACAGCATCTGAAACGAGTCCAAAACAAGTATTGACGTGGCGCGCTGTTAATATTTGGGCTGCCGGCCAAGTAAATAAACTGTAGTATGGATCTCTGCAGCAGTCTGTCCAAACACTTCATCACTACTGAGGCTTGTGTGTGTGTGTGTGTCCACTGGGGAACCAGCTGATGTGAGAGGTTGCCTACATTACACTGTGGAAAAAAAACTGTGAAAACTTTTATATTCAGGACACAAGATGAGCAAAAAGTAAAGATTAGTGGAGAAATTTGAGCTCTTCTGTTGCCTGGAACTTCAGTACAGAAAGGTCTTCTTCCTGGTAGACAAAATATACAATAGAAATTGCTTTGCATGCATTTTGCTTTATTTTTCATTTAGTTTGCGTCACCTACCTCGTTGAAGACGCCTGTTTGCATGAAAATAATAGTGTGCAAGGCGTTTAGCGTGATTTCCGCATGTCATTTGTACGCCGTGTATCCTGTACTGACTGCAATGTAAACACATCCGCGTATGAATGCTACGGTGAGAGTTAGAGACGTAGAATAAAAAGAGAGAAAGATCACTTATGGTGGCAGGGCGGTGAGGTTGATGGGTGTCCTTTTAACCAGGAGACCCGTGTTCGTGGCTGTTGTTGACCGGTATTTTGTTGTTACGTTAGTAACATTTGTCACGTGTTTTCTGAATTTGTGTTACGTTGTTTCCGACCATGTTTTACTTAGTTTACTTATTTCAAGCCCAACCATGACGTTTTCCATAACCCTAACTAAGTAGTTTGCGTGGCGTACAAATAACATGCGAAAAAACGGTGTACAAATGGCACGCCGAAAGGCTAAAATGCGTCCTCATGACACGCAGAATGTCCGAGTAATGTGTTATTTATTCGCCTTCCCATGAGACCAGGTTGAGATATCCCTCTAGCGTCAGTTTCCGCTCGTAGCATAGCGTCTTTTCAAAATAAACTTCCGTGGTCAGAGGATACATACAGTGTCTTTTCAAAATAAATTTCCAACATAGGTTTACTTAGTTTTTAGGTTTACTTATGCAACAAAACTACTTGTTTAGATTCAAGAAAAGATCGTGATCGGAGTTAAAATAAGTACGTTAGTTGGTAGTTTTCTCGCCTCAACCTAACTGTGGACGTTTATGTGCTGAGAAATGACACGCAAAAATGTGTACTCATGACACGCTGAATGTCGTGGTATTTATAAGCCTTCCCGTGAAACCAGGTTGCAATCTGAAAGATCATTTCTAGCGTGTTTTACCCCTTCTCTAGTGGCAAAATATATTATATTCATTCATAAAGCTCCAGCCGGTCAGAGCTCCCGTCACTCACCAAATTTCGTACGTCACCATTTCTGGCTTTTGAACTTTATTTTCTCCCTGTAGACCTGTGCTGTGAAAGAGAAGAGTCTGCTTGCATTCATCGGGATGTGAGTCTGTAATAGGTCAGTTGTTGCATCTACACAGCAAAAGAGAGAAAAAACACGTTTAATCTGTCCTTCAGCTTCTCCACATAAAGTGAACAATTCATGAAAACTGTTTCAAAAGCAGGAGAAAATATTGCATATGCAGTCTATTAAATATTTAAGACATCACAAGGGTCAGACAGCAGCGGCTGAATCCTCGGGGTTGAAACATTTTCTTCTCCTCAGAACACACCATTGATAGGAAAAAAACGCTGAGGGACGAGCGCTAAATAAATGTCAGAGTGGACACTCTTTCCTTATCAATGACCCTGTCCACAGTGTCCAGAGGGACAGAAAGGGCTTAGTTAACCTCTGTTTCTCCACAAACTGTAATGGGACATCGTTTTCTAATAGGACGCCCAATGAAAACATCTCAGAGTTAGAATCTATGGCCCCGACCACGGCTCTGAAATATCAGTAAGTTAGAATCTATGGCCCTGACCATGACTCTGAAATAACAATAAGATAGAATATGGCCCCAACCACGACTCTGAAATATCAATAAGTTAGAATCTATGGCCCCGACCACGGCTCTGAAATATCAGTAAGTTAGAATCTATGGCCCCGACCATGGCTCTTAAATATCAGTAAGTTAGAATCTATGGCCCCGACCATGGCTCTGAAATATCAATAAGTTAGAATCTATGGCCCCGACCATGACTCTGAAATATCAGTAAGTTAGAATCTACGGCCCCGACCATGGCTCTGAAATATCAGTAAGTTAGAATCTATGGCCCCGACCATGGCTCTGAAATATCAATATGTTAGAATATGGCCCCGGCCATGACTCAGAAATATCAATAAGTTAAAATATGGCCCCGACCATGGCTCTGAAATATCAATATGTTAGAATATGGCCCCGACCATGACTCAGAAATATCAGTAAGTTAGAATCTATGGCCCCAACCATGACTCTGAAATATCAGTAAGTTAAAATATGGCCCCGACCATGGCTCGAAATATCAATAAGTTAGAATCTTTGGCCCCGACCACGGCTCTGAAATATCAGTACGTTAGAATCTATGGCCCCGACCATGGCTCTGAAATATCAGTAAGTTAGAATCTATGGCCCCGACCATGACTCTGAAATATCAGTAAGTTAGAATCTACGGCCCCGACCACGGCTCTGAAATATCAGTACGTTAGAATCTATGGCCCCGACCACGGCTCTGAAATATCAGTAAGTTAGAATCTATGGCCCCGACCACGGCTCTGAGATATCAGTACGTTAGAATCTATGGCCCCGACCATGACTCTGAAATATCAATAAGTTAGAATCTATGGCCCCGACCACGGCTCTGAAATATCAGTAAGTTAGAATCTAT
>CAKALU010067070.1:0-26933 GCA_916700995.1 Hozukius guyotensis | reverse complement strand
CCTCGGTCTGCCCCCCTGTGTGTGTGTTTGCTCGGTTATGGATGATATTCTGTCCCAGTGTGAGTTATGAACACACTGTTGTCTCAGTGTCTCCCACCGCCTCTACAACCAGACGACGGCCGACTCGCCCGTTTGATGGACTGTTTGGAGTTAGAGGTCAAGCACACACACACAAACGTATACACAAAGACCATTTCATGACGAGATGGCACAGATGTATGAAACCCTCCTCCTCCTCCTCAGTGCCGGGTAAATTGCTCCCAGGCCTGCAAAGGAGGGAAGGTTATCTAAACATGAAGGGGAGGGCCTAAGTGAGTGTGTTAGGGTATGTGTGACCTTCCAATATTGAACTGTCTGCTTCTCCTGTTAGTAGGTTGGTGTCACTACTGATGCAAATTCAACAAAACAAACAGCAGGAAATGAAGTGAAAAGTCTAACCTAACAATGAACGCACTCACATAGAGGCTGCAGCTGGGTCATCCACTAAACTAAAAGGGTTTTTAACGGCAGGTTATTGCGATACCTTTCTAGAATCGGTATACTCTGCAACCCCTACTTTCTACTTGAGTAGCCCGTACTCACACAGACCTCCATGACAGTGCCAGTCATCGCTGCCGGGAGTCACAGATGGGACCCAGATGCATCGTGAGCTATTTTAACAGAAGTTAAAACAGTACATCTTCTGTGTGCATCTCACCAGATTACTCAACCTGTGTGAACGCAGGGGTCCCAGTGCCACTTCAAGACAGAAAGTCATGGGTCAAAGGTTTCAGTTTCTGGTCCTGGGTCCTGATCAAACACCGGACAGAGCTCACCTTATAACACCCCACTGACCAAACACTGAAAAGTAGATCCTCAGCAAATATCATGTTGGCTGTCCTAACTGAACTAAACAGGTTTCACAAACACTGAGATATAGAAACTTGACAAGTAAAGCTATACTAAAAAGTTAACATTTTACCAAATGAAGTGTAGTAAAAACCTGTGAATGGTTGGTTGTTAATGGCTTAAGTGGAGGATTTGTCTCTAAAATTGACTGACAGAGCAACAACAACAGAGTGACGGATGCTTCACTCAGTCACTGCAGTAGTTTTAAACCTCCCCCTGAGGGCAGGTCCGTCCCAATTAGCCTCCCTAGTTCAGCTTTAATTAAATATTGGTTCCACATGACAAGTGGAAGCGCAGTGCCAGCTCTCTGCAAATAGACTAATGACCTGAACGTCGGTGATGGATGGCTGAGCCTTCCAGCTCATCCCTGCTGTTTCTCTTCCTCTCTGTCTCTCTCTCTCACTGAGACATCACTCCATCCCTCACTCGGCCTCCAACCACATTCCATTGTGTCCCATTTCTCTTCTCTGTCCCTGCTGTCAGTCTTGTAATTCTACTAGGGATGGAACGGTTCAGGTAAAAAAATCAGACTCGTTCGGTTCGCTAGTCACGGTTCGGGTCGTGCGTGTATTGTTCGGTTCATTTGAAATAGGTTATGAGGCCCATTGTGTGCTTTTTTTTTCATGTAGAGTTTGGTTCCCATTTATTGTCACACTAGAAATTGGGAACAGCCTCACAGTTTTCAGTCAGGAAGAAGTGCAGTTTAGGAAATGGCGAGTGGACACGTTCTGATGTATGGGAGCATTACGGATTTAGTGTTTCCTATGAAAATGACGGAAAAAAAGAAGTGGATAAAACGGCGACTGTGTGTGAGCACTGTGCAACACGTGTGGTTTATGCTAGCGGCAATACTTCCAATATGATGAACCATTTATGAAGACATCACCCCGGTGTGTCCGTCGATGGCGCAAGGAGGAGAGAGTCAGGTAGGAAAGAGCAACTCCTTCTCCCCGCAGCATTTAAACTGCCTCTACAAGCAGATTCAGACAGGGCAAAAAAAACATAACTACAGCATTGGGGAGGTTTATAGTGAAAAATATGCAGCCTAGTGCAGTCGTGGAGGATGCTGGAAGAAGTGTCTATGTTCTTTATGTAAGCCATACTTTTGTTAAGGCAAACATTTGTTAACTTATTTTTGCCAAATAAATGAAAAGCATGTTGCAAACGGAAATTGGCCTTCCTCGCTGTAACATAAATGTACCGAACCGAACCGAAAACCGTGACCCCAAAACAGTGATATGAACCGAACCGTGAATTTTGTGAACCGTTCCACCCCTAAATTCTACTCTTTCATTGTTAATGTGGGGGATTAAAGGGAAACTTATAGGTATTTTTCAATCTTTTTTATTTTTCAACCCACTTTTTCCCATAATTTTGTGCCCAAGTGACTAATGGGGACAACTATTTCTGAAATTGGTCCAGTAGTGAGGTATAACGCTGTAACCAACAGCCGGGAGATGAGCTGCGACGGCAAGTGAGCAGCAACAGTGTGACGTTGCGTTCACTAAAAGTGCTCGTTTTTGGCACTGACAGGTTCAGATTGTATTATAAGTGTCTGACAACATGATGGAAAGGACCCTACAGAAATACCAAAGTTACCCTTTAATAGAGGGTAGTCAACGCACGCTTCTTCATACATATATTCCTATGTTTGTTTTTTTGTTCATTTAAGTATTACATGTGATATACACTTGAATGTATTTTGTCAAAAAAGACTCCTGTGTTCTAGCAGTTTCAATACAGGCTGCCCACAGATGTTGTAACACATTCAGGCAAAACAAGACTACCAAATCTGTTATTGATTGGCCCGGTGGGAGACTGCATCACATGTGGGGCACCATGTTTTTTCCTGTTGTCCTTTTTGCCATTTCAGTCAAATTAAACCCTGATGTGACAACAGAACTTCCAAGAGCTGTAAGGCCAGTATAGATCCACTGCATAGATAATCCTTATTATCAACTTTAGATCTCCCTCGATTTCTTTTTATCATTAAGAAAGGGATTCATACACTGGAGTAATATGCAGTTAAAGGGATACTTTGAAGATTTTCAACCAGCTTTGTTCAATTAGAGGTCGACTGTTAGTGGAATTTTAAAGGCCAATATAATAACGATAGTTTGGAGCAGAAAAAAAAAGATGGCCGATTGATCTTCTTTACTTCTGCAGCAGCCTAGTCGGCTACTTTTTCATACGACGTTTTTAATAAACCATTTTTTGTCACTCTCGTAAGAGAACATCCTTATTGTACGTGTGATTTGGTGGATTACATCATTGGAATATGTTTGATTTATTTACAACGGGCGATGCGCCGTTCTGTGGCGTATGACTGGCCAGGATTACTTACTTACTTACATTGTTAATTGCCGCTCTTATAAACCATTTATGTTTGTGCAGATTCCCAGGGTGAGGAGGATCCTAATGTGTGCGATTTCATTTCATGAATGGATAGTTGCGTTGCTGGATTATTTGGAAGAGAGAACGCAGAATTGGTCAAGTATGTCATAGAAACAGTTTTCCTCCTTTTTTTCTTTTCCTCCCTGTCTGTCTGCCTGTCTTGTATCGTGGACAAAGACCTGATAGTGTTGCGTTATATATTCGAGAGATAACTTTTTTTCTCCCCCCTTGCTTTACCTTGACCTTGTGTATGGAGCCTCCATGCAAAACGGTGATGTACAAAAAGTAAACAGGACACGATGCCGTCTCACTGCCGCTGCCGTCTTGACAGAGCGCTCCAGGATGCTGTAGCTGTTGTGTTCGTGCATAGTAGTCGTACTGCTGTGATAAGCCATTTGCAGAGTTTACAGAGAACCACATCTTTGGGTCTCTGTCTCTGGGGGGACATCCAGTTTCGGATGACATAAAAAACAGTGTTTCCCACAGGATTTAGTGAGACTGCGGTGACCCTCTAGGGAGGGTCTGGGGGCAATTTTTTTTTAAAGTAAAATGCATCAATCTGGTGCACTTTGGTGCAAAATGAAGAAGCTAGATCTATGAAAACTATTTAAACATAAACACAGTTGTATATGAATGGTGATGACACGGCAAAAAGTCCCACCTACAAAGCATGGTGAACGAGATAGACTGCTCGGCTCCCACGCGTTGAGAAGTGTAAAATTATTTTTGGCTCGTTATGAGACTGTGACGGGCCTACCTAGACTTTGGCGGGCAGGCTGGAGGTCAGATTACTTTGTTTTCATTTGAATTAGGCTACACAATGGTTGATTATGATTGGATAAAGGTCCATCATGTTCCGCCATACAGACATTATTGTCAACGTTCCATGACCTTAATACGTGGCTTAGACGTTACCACTTTATTACCATAACACCTGAAAGTGGGGGGACGAAAAGTCTTGTCCCCCCTGTTCCTGCGCCTATGGCCCCAGCCTTATGTCATCACTGATATTTCTAACATATCACTATGAGAGTGTTCCCACCAAAAGTCTACAGTGGGTAGCTAAATACTGTGGCACTCACCCCCCATTCTGATGAGGTGCTTTGAGAGACGGGTTCTCCAGCACGTCACAAACAACATCTCAACCAGCCTGGACCCTCGCCAGTTTGCATACAGAGCCAACAGATCCACAGGGTCGGGATGCCGTCTCCACTGCCCTCCCAATCTTGAAAATAACAACACCTACATCAGAATGCCGTTTGTTGATTTCAGCTCAGCATTCACACAAATCTCTCCCCTGAAAGTGATTGGCAAACTGAGCACCACACTCTGCAACTGGATATTGGACTTCCTCACAAACTGCACTCCAATCTACAGCTGAACACATTCTGTTCACGCCGTACGCTCACGACTGCAACCTCCCCGAAGAGAACTCAGATTACAGACACCGATGAGACTTCATATGGAGAGGAAATCAACAATCTTGCCGAGTAGTGCTCAGAGAACAACCTTCTGCTCAACGTCAGCCAAACCACAAAAAAACAGCTGATTGTTGAATTTTCAAAACAGGAGGCGTAGACACACACCCCGGTCTAATTTCGATCGATTTCCGATCCATACCCGTCTACCGAGCACCAGTATGGTGAGGTGAGGTGCCTGCACAGAGCCCAAAGGATACTTGAAGACAATACCCGTCCCAGTAACAGCCTGTTCACCCTGCTGGCGCCTGGCAAGCGACACAGAAGTATCCGCTGCCTTACCACCAGACTACAGAGCAGCTTCTTTCCTCAGGCTGTAGGACTCCTCAACTCATCCTCCGCATGCAACATAAAAAATAGTTGTTTTTTTTTCTTATGTAGCATTAATGGACTACAACTTGAACTTCGTTGTGCAACCCTGTGTTGCAGAATGACAATAGATGAACCTTGTAATTAGTGTCTCTGTGTTAAATACTTTATCATGCTGTTGTGATGAGTTAATAGCAAACAGCGTAAGCAGAAATAAACTTAACGGACAGTGCAACTGGTGCACCGGGAATCTGACTGGTTCATCGATGCTTACTCATTGTTGTGCACATGAATGTACATTGAAAACCATGCATATTAAATGTGTACATGTTGAAAGAGCTATAGCAAGATGGACGGTGAGAGAAAGATAAACAAACAAATAGAAATGGTCAGAGTGGGTTTCCCATGAGATTCCTTACATTCCTCCCGCTCTTTCTCCCATTCTGTCTCTCCCTCTCAGCCCTGAGGCAGCAGCTGGCCCCTTCACATCCTGACAGGCCTACTAACTTGCACCAAACAAACATATATATATATATATATATATATATATATATACACACACATACATGCATACATGCATACACATCTAACAGGCACGTGTGAGGCCTGAACCAGAAAGTGTGAAATGAGACATCTGGGGAGCACACAGGCATAAAGGAGAGAACAGCAGAGAGTCACAGACAGATGGTGGATGTGAGAAAAGTTGTGTTTACTGAACACCAGACGGTTGGAAAAGATAATTCCCCATTGTTGAGGCTGAATGGGACTGGCTGAAACAGAGGGCAAAGGTCAGTGTTTTAGCAAAGATAAGGATCTGCAAGTCCAGCAGTGTCTATGGAAGAGTCAGAATTAGGGATGCTAATTTTGAAAAACGTTCTAAACCGATAACCGACCCTCGTTAACCGATTATTAACCGTTAACCGACAAGATTTGTGCCTTGCATGCAGCGGTGCGCCAGCTGCAGTGTGTGAGCACAACAGACAACTGAGTCCCCAGTTTACCCGTCCGGGAGAGTAGCAGGCACGATGCTGCGTTCACTGTCTCCAGTTCACCGTCAGGTGAGTTACTGTAGCAGCCACGATGCTGCGTTCACTGTCTCCAGTTCACCGTCAGGAGAGTTACTGTAGCAGCCACGGTGCTGCGTGTAGTGTCGCGGACATGCAGCCACTTTCCCAGTAAAAGTCTCCACCGCACATTTGGTTTAGTTTAGCAGGTTGTCAGCTGTGTGTCTCCCGGCATAACTTTAGCGAGTGTCCGACAAACAGTGTGTGTGTTTGTGCTACGTTAGCAGCTGTAGCATTACCGGTGGCTTCGTGCTCGTTGGCGCCGCACACATACGGTCTGTCAGCACGGCGTAACTTTAGCGAGTGTCCGACAGACCGTGTGTGTGTGTGTGTGTGGCGGCGGTGAGTGTGGGGTTGTCGGTGGCGTTATAGCTGTGAACGTAGGTGTAGCAGTGTGTGTACAGTTTATTTGTCGGTGAATTAATGCTACAACTCCTCCGCTCCGCTCAGTGAGCTCGAGAGACCAGAGCCAACTTCCTGTATCCTGCAACTCCGGCTCCGCCTCTTAAGGTGGGCTGTTAAGGTGGACCAGCTTTTCTCCTTAAAGTGACGAGCCGCTCCTCTGAGTTTTGCTCAGCTTTTTAATTAATTATTAATATTTCTTTTAACCGTTTAACCGATAGCATTAATCGGTTAACTTATGTCATCACCGATATTTTAACTGTTATTCGGTTAATTATTAACATCCCTAGTCAGAATCCAACGTAAACTGTCTCAGCACTCCATCTGACAGCAGTGGCCCACATGGGCTAGTTAGAGGAGTCTTGGAAGGACACAACCCATTTTCCTTGGATTTTTTTTTAAAATTGGAGAGTGAGTGTTTCACTGCGATCCACCGAGCCTGAGACTAAATCTGACAGAATCGGCACGTGCTGGGTCACAGTAGACATGTGCATCTCAAAATAGAGACAGAGAGAACTGGAGCAGAGCAGAGCAGAGAGAAAAATTAGAAAGGAGAGGGAAAGACTTGCCTGCAGTGGTTTGACTGAGCATGCATGAACATGCACATGTGCATGACCCCATCCACACACACTCACACACAGTGACAGAGTAGCCTGTGTAGTAGAGTGTTGTGCCCGGAGGCAACGAGGAGTCTTTGTGAAGCAGGTTTATAAACAGGCTGCTGTCCGGCCGTAATGACGAGGCCTGTGCTGCTGCAACGTGGACGGCTTAATGCATCCTAAACTGACCACAGATTGACACAGAAAAACACTCAACTAGAGACTTGAAGGGGTTTTTCAATCAGCACTTTTGGCTGCAAGTCAAACAATGCCACGCTGATTTTCGTTTGCAGTTTTAGCATTTAGTTGTACCGAGCGTTGCCCGAGACGGACCATCTCTGGAGTCGGGCCGAAGTGCGCCTGACCCGCCTACAAGCGGGTTATGGTGATGTCTCGCCGACCGCAGCTAACCTGTGACGACCTCCATTCTCCCCCTAAAACAAGCATGTGCTGCGAGTCAAGACTCAACTCACGTCTGTGCAAGAGACGAGACAGAAAGACATTTTTTTAATGTCTCTGTATGTCTCTCGCTTTTGTAGCTTTTTTGAAGTTTAGTTTCTCTCGTGTGCGTTTCTACTTTCAGAGATCTGCTTTATTTTACTCTCACTCTCGGCTGTATAGGAGTCGTGTTAAGTTGCGGCTGATGAAAACCCAACATTTCCCCATTTTTTTTACTGCTTCATAATAAAGGCTATTAAATAACAAAATAACGTGGGGCTTTTATTATGAAGAATTTATTATTGAAATAAAATGTGTTTATTTACCGTTTTATAGCTGCTCCTTTGACCACTAGTCCACAACCATGGTAACACACACACCTTCAGGCAGGTACAGTAGCCCTGTTGTAATGGAGATGCAAATCACTGCCGTGTTGGGCTGATGCCCAGAGTCGAGCCAAGTCAAATCGAGTCAAGCCAAGCCGGCACGTGTGTGGAAAAAGGTCCTGTTTCCTGCATGCCTATGGCATTTTACACTGCATGAATTAGCCCAGCAGCTAGAGGACTTTAGTTAGTTAGTTAGTTACTTTTCCTTACTCATAGCTCTTCTACTCTTACTTGGTTTAACATTAAGTCACTGCATCTCCCGACAGAACAACACCTCGGTTGAATTTCAGCCTACATGCACGTTTTTTCAGCTCAACATTGTTGAATCAGAGCAGCTGATATTGATAGCAACAAGCTAGCTGACTGCTGAGTGCCGTCTCTCTGCGCACAGGAATCGAATCATGGATTTGTAAAATCGTGACACCCCTAGAAGTTACCCTTTAATGTTATCACTTGCACCTGTCGTCTTTCCTGCAATGACACGTCCAAATGCTCCTCCGTTCCTGACGAAGAGCCAATTTGGGCTTGAAACGTTGTACTTTTCCCAAACGTAATAAATAATAAACTCTGTAAGGGAGACACATGTCATAATGGCTGCCATGAAAAATAGCTATTGCGATGTAGGGAGAGGATCACTGTTTTACCTCACTGTGGTTCTGTTCATGGCTGCATTATTCTAGGTGTTTCTATCAACTACTTGCTACATTTGAACTTTCAAATAACCTTAGAATTAATAAATAATACTACATGTGAAGGACCCTGATAACCTTTTTAGCTGTCATTACACTTAAAATATGTTACCATAAGACCTTGAACTCTGAATTGACTTGAACAATGACTTAGTGGGAGGCCAACTCTCAAGAATATTTGGCTAATCATTAATAGCTAATCATTAAAGCTACTGATTGCACCACTTTAAGATTGTGCAGATTGAAACCGGACAGTTTCCTGAGATAAAATGTGTGAAAAATTTACAGATTTACACAATCGGTGGTATCTTCTTAAAGACTTTACTCCTATTCTACGAGCAGGTCTTGAGAGCAAGATCTCGAAAACCCTTTCAAGGAACATCTGGTATGAAAGTAAACAAAACTCGCTTTCCCAAAATCACATATCTCTGCAGGCACTTGCAAACCACAATCGTTGAACTTTAAACCATCAGATGGCGAGAGTTAACAAGCACTGCACTGTTCAGCGACAGCTAGAAACTGGTGTTGAGAGAACTGAAATGTACCACATGCAAGTGAGTTGTGACTGTGGCTGGTGGTGTTCGAGAGCTTCACCAGCCTCTCGGTCACGCTAACAACCACCAGTTTGTTCTTTTCTTTGTTACAGCTCACTCCGAAATTGTGAAATTCACTCTTCATCCTTGATGATGAAGTGAGAGATGGGAATGAGAGCGATGAAGTACATTGAAGAAGTGTGTATGAGTGAGTGAATGTGTGTGCTTGGTGTGTATTAACGCATCTGGTTAAGCCAGCAGATTAACTAGACCAAAGCCTTCGTTCACTCACTCCCTTCTGCAAGGTCAGTAGGCAAGGCGGTCAATCCTAAGCCTGTCAGACCGTCTTATCTGGACACACACATTGCACAATGTTATTACACACAAACACACACAGCTCACAAGCTTAGAGAAGTGCAACAACAGGATAGACAGTATAGGACAGACAGGCAAACAGTCAATCACACACACACACACACACACACAGATCAGTGAGGCAGATAAACAGATACTGACTTAGTAGGCAGACTACTACTGGACTGTAATAGAGATTCAAGCTCATTCAGCACTTTACTGGATTCTTCATTTACAGGCCGTGATTAGTGTATGAAGGCCCTGTTTTTTTTTTTTTTTACCTTTATTTATTCAGGGGAGATTCACTTAGAGCAATGTTCTGTTTTTCAGAAAGGCAAAAATGCCCTGATCACAGTTACACAGTTACACATTGCCCAGTACAACCACAGGCTGATCTGATGGTCACTGAGCAGCTCCACCTCAGTGGGTGGTGGCTTTTCCCCAACCAGATTTATCCTGCCAGTCCGGGGATTGAAACTTGTTTTTACACTGCTTTGCACAGTTTGAAATTTTAAGCATGTTGTATTAATGATGACAGCAGGTGGCAACATCCAGTTCTGAAAAGTGAAGCCAATGCTGACGTGCCTTAACCTTGCATTCTTTCAAATGAACAGCAGGGGGCGACTCCTCTGGTTGCAAAAAGAACTCAGATCGTATAGAAGTTAGGGATGTTAATAATTAACCGTTTAACCGTTAACCGACGTTAAAAACTTTAACCGATTGACGCTATCGGTTAAAATGGTTAACAGAAATATTGATAATTAATTAAAAAGCTGAGAAAAACTCAGAGGAGCGGCTCGTCTCTTTAAGAAGAAAAGCTGGTCCACCATAAGAACCCACCTTAAGAGGCGGAGCCGGAGTTGCAAGATACAGGAAGTTGGCTCCGATCTATGGCTCGCTTGAGCCATGGATGTATTAAAAGAACTGCCTACAGCGTTGGAGGTGGGGCCCCTGTCATTCCTATGAGAGGTGCTCATTGGCGCATGAAGCCTAAATGGCTCGACTTCCGTCTGGAAAAGTACCCGTATCTTGGCGGATCTTGGGCAACTGGGACATGCGCAGTAGCGTCCGCTCAGTCACATGACTCGGTCACGGGGTCCCAACGTCACGCCGTTGTCACGGCTTGTGCTCCAGCCTCGGTCTGGGTCTCACTCACATGAACGGAGGAAGGAAATAACTCTGGATTCAGCTATTAGTGCATTTCACAACTTTAAAAACTTAATTTTTTTAAATAAAGGCTATTAGAGTGTTCGTACTGGGGAGTTGATTCACCTCAAAAAAATTATCGACTGAGTTACAGACGTCTCTTTCCCAATGTAAGTCTATGGGAAAAAGTATTTTCGGGCCCAACGGCATCACGTAACGGACACGGAAGTTGCAGTACCGCCGGTTGGCCACTACGAAAGCCCGGATCGTCGACCAGCGCACTTCCTGGGGGCTTGGCTTGAGCGGAGTGAGTTGTAGCCTCGTAGCATTTATCCACCGACAAATAAACTGTACTGTTAATGATGTTCTAATGACATCCCTAATTATGAATCTGACCAGACATTCAATGCCAGGTTGTGGCATTGACATGTACTTGTGTGCTCAGGGCTAAGGGGACATTTTGGCCAGATCCAAAAAAAGATAGACGTTTGATAACCAGCACTTGTTAGTTGCAGTCCTACGTTGATCCAAACGTTGTGTTGTGGATAAGCCACTCTGATAAAAACTCAATTCTTGGGGAAACTGAGGGAATGCTGAATGAATCAGCACGATTATCACAAGCCAGTGAAACTTTAAAAGAACAGTTGAGCCCTAATGCAATGTCCTGCCTGCAACTCACAGCTCTGCCTGCAAGGTCAGACTCATAAAAAGCTTCTGATGTGCTCTCCTCCTGAGTTGCTTTAGGAAAGCAGGGTCAGCGGGGCTGTTAAGTACTGGCCTTGTTACACATCAGAAGCAGCATGAAGCAGCCATCACTTCCCCTCTCCTCCCAGCTCGCCTCCGTTTGGATCTGACTCTCAGCTCTGTTCAGCTCTCTACACTGGCGCTGGATCTCGCTAATCTTTCCAGGAGTTTCTATTCAATCTGCCAGCTGGACAAAGGGGCAGGAAGCTGCTTTTTCCCCCTCAGAGAGGCGGATTTAGTGGGAAAAGACAGAGAGTTGGATAGAGGGAAGGAAGAAAAGAGAGGCTGAAGACAAAATAACCACCAGAAGAAGGTTTCTGGTGGGATTCTTTCTTAGGGAGTGACCGACTGAGAGCAGATCAACTAGAGCTGCATCCTGGTGAGCCCAGAGCTCCAAATGGACATGACAAGCACCTATACAAACTCACAGTATCATCATTCTGACTTCCACACCAAGAATTGGTTTAATATATCAAACCTAAAACGACACCACAACATAGTACATACCACATAAGAACATATCACTAAAGGCATACAGTCCACCACGGCTAGTGGCTGTTCATCATCATCATCATCATGTGTTGGCACAGCAGGGTTGCCGCCACAGTCAAAACACGCGGTCTTCTGACAAAACAGCGGAGACTGGCTCAACTTATGCTGAAAGGTGATGCAACCTCATCCAGCAGCGTGCGACGTTGGCCAATTAAATACATGAAAACGCATATTCCTGGTAGGTTACTTCTTGACGAGAACAGGAGAATTACAATGATTGTCGCCGGCCTTCCTAAGTTGCATTTCATCAACCCAAAATCTGTCAAATGCGACTGAACGTTTTCATTGATCGCACCGGTGAGCCTGACATTTAGCAGGTCTGTTTCCGTGTGTGTGTATGTGTGTGTATGTGTGAAACCGCGCCCTGTACTCCTCCTCCAGCGACATCACAACCTTAAAACATAACGTAATTCAAAATTAAGAATACTATTGATTTGATTTTTTCATCAAGAAAAAATGCTGCGGTGCCCGTTACACCCGTCCCCGGCCCTGTACAGCTCAGCCCAGACCCGACTTCATCGGCAGAGATAACCGCGAACCCACCTCTGTCCCCGGTAATATGCCTAATCCTGATCAGAGTTGCCGTTTTTAAATATGCAACTTTTGATTATTACAATCCACATACTGTATGTACAGTATGTCTATATTTAGCTTGTAGGGCACTCGATTTAACGGTCCATTTACGTTCCAACCCTCACCTATGGTCATGAGCTTTGGGTAGTGACCGAAAGAATGAGATCGCGGATACAAGCGGCCGAAATGAGCTTCCTTCGTAGGATGGCTGGGCTCAGCCTTAGAGATAGGGGTGAGGAGCTCAGACATCCGGAGGGAGCTCGGAGTAGAGCCGCTGCTCCTTCGCGTCGAAAGGGAGCAGCTGAGGTGGATCGGGCATCTGATCAGGATGCCTCCTGGATGCCTCCCTTTGGAAGTTTTCCGGGCACGTCCAACTGGTAAGAGGCCCCGGAGGTAAACCCAGAACACGCTGGAGAGATTATATATCTGGTTTGGCCTGGGAACGTCTCGGGGTCCCCCAGGAAGAGCTGGAAAACGTTGCTGGAGAGAGGGACGTCTGGAATTCCCTGCTTAGCCTGCTGCCCCCGCGACCCGGCCCGGGATAAGCGGAAGAAAATGGATGGCACACAGAGCACTGAATTATAAAATAAACATAATTTATCATCATAAATAGTTTGGTTACATTAACACAGTTACCCACACACAGCCTGCTGCAGTCAACTACAGCTGGATGCCATTACAATCTTTTAATCTGAAACGTCTCGCCATGAGCTCATATTTCAGCCAGTCTGACCTTTGTTATCTCTCTCTCTCTCACACTTCATCAGCCGAGTTCCACTTTCACGTAGTCCACTGCACTTATTAGTGAGCTCAGTAGTGCGTAGGACAGGGATGCTGTTGCATAACAACATCACAGTTGTACTTTACAACAATCAGCTACAACAGATGAGAGCACTACTTGCTTGACAACGTCAATCAGCCAATGAGTCACTCAAATACTGCCCTTGACAAAGAGGGAGACATAATGATAGTGAAAGTGGTAGCTGAGAAAGAGAGTATGTTTATTATTTTTGTTATATAGATTGTACTCAGCGGTGGTGGGAACAGAAAGCAGTTGATATATTTGTATTAAGTCATCAAGCAACCCCCTGACTTCTCTGCGCTGCATGCGCTGTTGGAATCTGAATGAGTTGCCTGCAGGTCACACATCAACCCAGTCATCTCATACTCCACCATCTGCCTGTTCCAAAACTGCAACGGAACAATACTGGGCTTCCGAATAGAGCCGAGCTTTCACACTTCACCACAATGCCAAGTACAGCAGTACCGAGGCCAGCCTTCAGTCCATTGCTTCTGCCCTTTACATTAGAACTGACGGGAAGTTCTTTTTCACAAGATCTTGTTTGGTCTGTTTTGTACTGTTATGTTTTGTTTTTATGTGGACAGCATGGCTTATCGTGGCTGCAAAACCTAATTTTACCTATTGGGACAAATAAAGCTGAACTGAACTGAACTTGTTGATGTCTTTATTCGTGGCGCGAAAGCTCTGAAAAATCGGCCTTGTTCCGGAAGAAAAAGTATGACGCTTTTTCGCCGTCCGATATTCGCCTTCTGTGTGAAAGTATTCGTGACAAAATAACAACAGTTCGAAAAAATATATTCACGTGTGAATTAATCACACAGAAATAAGGCCCTGGTGTGTAAAGTCAGGTTGTATTTGTAAGACTTGCAGAAATCATTTGTTTTATCAAGTTCAGTTCCATCTATCTGTAGATTGAGTTGTAAGGCCCAGCCACACTTGCTTTTCAAAAAGCAAATCCAAACGCAGGGGCGGACGAAATCTGCACAAGTTAAACTTTGACCAATAGCAAGTCGTCTTGACAGTGCTGATCTTTAACGGAGAGCCGGAGAAGTCCAAAATGTAGGAAGCGATCATAGCTTGTTAGCTGTGGTGCACCATCCTCTTTTATGGTAAGCCTCCTCTGTTGGAGTTCAGTAACTCTTTAAAAACAAAACGCCAGGGAGGGGTAATGGGTGCAGTGACTAAAAAGTTTGAAAAGCTGTTGTGACTAATGCCGGGTAAACACTACACGAGAATCAAGCCGCTTTTGGGCCTGATTTCCTCCTTTCGACAACCGTCAGCTAAGCCCTGATTTTTTGGATGGTTCTAAAGATCATCTTTCCAGATGTTCCTGTGGTGTGAGGAATGTTAAGAGTGTTTTTAACATCCACCGATTGGCTCGGAAGTCCTTCCTGGCCGCACCGATCTCAAAATATTAAACATGTTCAATATTTATGATCAGATATCCTGTTGTGTGTGGGGAACCCCGAGGACAGACGATGGCGCAGTCATGTGGGAAAGAACGACAGCCAATAGAGAACCAAGCTGACTGAAGAAGGAAGGACGACCACCGCCGTCATGGCGGCCGCGGCTAATGCATGAGCTAATGCTAAACGCGAAGCATAAAGTAGTAGTAAGATGGAGCCCAGAAGTGGAGGACCAACCTATCAGTTTGTGGCAACAACACAAGTGTTTATTTAACGTGTCTCCATGACTTCTTTCATCCCCTTCATGAATTTTCAGTACAAAGTAGAGCAAAAACATCACTAATTCTTCCTTCTTCCTGCTAATTCGTCCGCCATATTTGTTTATACTGAAGTCACGTTTGATCGCGAGAGATTTTGCGAGATTTCCGTTTTTTCTTTAGTCGGGACTCTTGTTGTTGATGAATGAATCTGTTAGTGTGTGGTGTGCTGTTTAGAGCAAATCGTTGCTCTCCACACACTATAGGAACAAAACTGTTAAATTTAACATCACATGTCGTTATGTGTGAGCTCTCTCACATTTTGAAAATCTGTTAAGAATTGAAAAATCTTTTAGCGTGGGCCAGCATTAAATAGCACTAGCATGTTTACTGCTGACTAGCGTGTTTCCTCAACTACTTCCTTGACTAATACATTTCGTCACAGCTTTCATTCATCATCATAGCTTTCAGAAAGCATTTAGTGGTGGGACAAACAAGCCCCAGCTGACAAACTTCCCTCTGATCCTCGTCTTTAAATGTCTGCTGTGTTCACTCACATTTGTTAAGTGTAAAATTTGGATCAGCTGGGGTATGTGGGGCTGGGAGCCAAGAAAGCTGGGAAGAGAGACAGAGGGGCCCATATGTGAGAGGGCCTGAAAACAGCATCTAATTGATTGTGGATCGCTCTCTGGTTCTCACCCAAGTCATCACGCTGCTGTCTTTAGTTGTCCCTCCTGCTACTCCTCCACAGTGACTGTTCACTAAACAGGAAGCCAAAACCCCAGGCTGAAATAATAAATGGTTGGACGCCTCTTTGTGTTAATGTCTGAACTGATTGGGGTCACCACAAGATACTGTGAGACGTTCTTTTAGGTGTCTAAAGTACATTTTGTGTCCGCAGCAGTACGTTGCTTTGCTCTCGTGTCGGTAGTCCTGTCTGTTCCTGTTTGTGTCTCCCATCTAGGGGTGTCACGATTCTCCAAATCCACGATTCAATTTGACTTTCAATTTTACTGTCAGGATTCAATTTGATTTTCGATTTAAACATGCCATTGTTAGACTATGGAGTCTTCATTCATAAAGATCAACAGGTTTTATGCCCTGACAACTGTCATTTACAAATTCTTCTTTAAAAATTGAACTTTTATTTAGAAAGTGCTTCAGAAATTAGACTAAAACAGTTTACAATATAAAAAGCTGCATCTTATCAATATCAGTATCTGTGTGTACATAATCATTACAAAAATAAAACATAAATCCTTCTGCAGTGCATTACAAGTGTGTTGTAATCTACAAAAATACGGGTTCGTTGTCGTTTACTTTCTTGTCATTCGTTTCTCTCCTCTCTCTCTCCTCTGATCGCTGATTGTCACTGAGGGCGAAGGCCGAGCTTTGGAAAGTCTGAGTGCGCGGAGCTGAGAGACGGCACTCAGCATCCCGTTAGCTTGTTGCTACCAACATCAGCTCCTCTGATTCAACAATGTTGAGCAGAAAAAAAACGTGCATGTAGGCTGAAATTCAACCGTGGAGTTGTTCTGTCGGGAGACGCAGCGACTTCATGTTAAACCAAGTAAGAGTAGAAGAGCTTTGAGATGAAATAAATGCAGAATGAGAGATTGCATTGAGTTACAGAAGCTAGTGGAACAGAGACTGTCCCGGATGTGATGTCGGCTCCCTATACAACACTATTTATGCCTGTGTTAGTGTGTGTGTGTGTGTTAGAGACTGGATTCTCTGCCTGAACCCTATTGGGCACGAACCCGGCTCGTCGGGTCCAAAAGTCAACATTTATTGAAAAAAGATATTTGTAATAATATAATTTTATAATAATAATAATAATAATTTTATCTAATGAAATATTCTGCTTCAATCCATATTTGTTGGCGTGGAACCGTTCAAAAACAACATTTTCACTGCGGTGATATACTGTATATGAAACTATATATATATATAATTTATATAAAGAAATGATAATATAAAGATTATTTGGGCTTTTAAAATCGGGCTTGTGCCTGAAACTGCGACTGTGTTTCGGGCTCGGGTAGGGCTTGGACAGACACCATGAGGGTCCATGCAGGGTCAGGCCTGAAGTTTTGGGTCCGATCATAGCTCTAGTGTGTGTCCATATAATCAGCCAAGTGCATGGTTCCTCCGCTCCTCTGTCCACTTCCTTCCCTCTATGACGCTGTTAGCCACATTTTTTTCAACCAGGTTCATTCATACCTGAGCCAACATCCTGCAATTCACGTTCCAAATCAAATCATCCAGAGCACACAGATGTGTTGTTGTGCGTCCTGGGGCTACAGAGACAACTCCCCTGGGAAACTGAGAATACAGCTTTTACAAGAAATATTTTGTATAATACTGAACACCGTAGATGTTCTAAAAGCCAGACCACACAGGACACACCAGCGTTCTGCAGAAACTGCCTTTTAAATTGTCAACTCGTCATCCTGAGCAGCTGAGTGCGCTGGATGCCACACATGCTTTACCTGCTTTCAACCTGCACTGATGACCCACATTCACACAAAAATGAAAACACACTGAGACGAGCGGACGCAGATAGATAGGGAGGTGTGCATACATAGGTTCGGCTTGAGAGCGCAAACACTCACACACATTCACACCCTCGTGAGTCAGATGTAGATGTTGACAACTTACCTACAACCATTAAAGTGAACTCGAACCCTCTTTTGACTGACTTCCGATACACCTGGTTGGGAAGATTAGCGAAGCCCACATAGCCCTCCAGGTTCCGCTGCTGAAAGAAAACACACAGACACACCTTCTATTTATGCAGGAATCACACAGTATGAATGAATAATAAAAACACACAACTTGAAATGAGTATCTTTAACATAACAACATAGGCCTGTAACAGCACAAAGGATTATCAACTCACAGATGCATGCATGCATGCGACACACACCGATCTGTTACTATGGTATTTTACACGTGTGCAAACAAATACACAGCAGATTTTGGAGCTGCACACAGTTATTATGTGCGCACAAAGTGACAAAAATCATGTTCTTTGTGAACCTGCAATTAGTATTTCTGTGTCCTGCAGCAACAGAGCCCCTTTGAAGTGAGGTGCAGCTGGGATAAACACAAGTGGGGAAAATGCTGTTTTAAGGGGAAGAGAGGTGATGGGGGGGCGGGGCAGACACACAGAGAGCAATAACAGTTTTTCTCTGAGGAGGATGGAAAAGAGGAAGTGGACTCTACCCTGCCAAAGTCCATCAATAAAAAAGTAATATAAGTCGATAAATGAGGCCAATCACTTCCTCAAAGCTACGTGGAGAAAGATGAGGCAACACAAAAAACAAATACGGTGTCCCTACGTGTTGAGTCATGTCCACCCTGTTCCTCATGCAGGACGGGTCGTGGTGAAGGCAGCGGCTCTCAGACCAGATCGCAGCCAAGCCGGGCTCTCCCGCTGCTCTTTCTCTTTACCACCGAGGTATCTCTTCATCACCCCCAGCTCCTAATCACTGTGCACTGTCCTGCACGCTACGTGAGGCAAACACAATTGATTGCTGGCCAGTCTGCCAGTGAGCGGCCTCTCAGGCTCTGTCATGCATGCGCTGATAGAAAACTGCACCGCAGCAGCTCTGCACCGATAGGTCGGCTGAAAGACGGCGCATAAAAACCACCTGCAGCTGAACTTTTGACTAATTCAAAATACTAAATGAAGACACAGAAAGAACCTATATTTGGTTGTGAAAACATAAAATGGGCCATTATAAGGCCATGTCCAGACCGCTACAGATAAGTGCTACTGTACACTCGCTCAACCGTATATCCCGGCTTCTGTACTTGGGACTACTTTTTCTCTGTCTGTGATGCATCTGCATCTGTGAGCCGGCTGTCAATCACTCGTGAACTCCGATCATACAGTCAACCTAGGCAGCGCTGATGAAATATGAATCAATATTCTGTTACTGTAATGCTTATTTCTCTCCTCAAATGTTTTCAGAAACATCTTGTAGTGAACTGTTTAGCTGTAAAATGAGAAAGTTTGTGACCCGACAGCCATGTTGAGAACAGTTGAAGAAATACCAAGCACCGCCCACCAGCTGGAGCACAGCCAATAGGAACGCTCTCTCTCTGAAATGACCCGTGATTGGTCAAAGTCTCCCGTCACAGGCTAGATTTTTTAAAGCCAGAAAACAGAGCCATGAGGAGGTGCAGAAGTCTAGTTTTCTCTCAGAACACTTGAATTACAATATGCTGAAAGGTTATTATGCACAACGATGCCAAAAATATACTGCCTAATGAAGCTTTAATCATTACATTGACCATCTGCCACTATTTGTCACATCATGTTTAGAAATAGAAAAGGAGACATTTACTACATTTACATGCACACTAATATTCCATTATTATTCCAAATATGACAATATTCCATATTTGTTACGGGTCATGCAGCATATTTTGTTTGAATATCCTGAATTAGTCCTTATTCCCAATGGAACATTTTCCGATTAAGAGATGTGGGGTAAACTGACAATAACAGTTTGAGGCCTTGTACGGACAAGAATGTTACGTCATTAAATAAGAGGAAGTTATATTCTGAAGGCTCATTGTGACACATGTTGATGTGTCTTTGAGCAAGATACTTAACCCCAAATTGCTCTCGAAGGTTGAGCCATCGGTGTGTGAATGAGTATTTAGATTAGATCCTGATGGACAAAGTTGGCACCTTGCATGGCAGCCTCTGCCATCGGTGTTTGAATGTGTGTGTGAATGGGTGAATGCTGACATGTAGTGTAGAGCGCTTTGAGTGGTCGGAAGACTAGAAATGTGCTATATAAATGCAAGTCCATTTACCATTTAAGGAAACCAGTCTCACCCAGGGACAACAGACTCATATATAAATACTTTGATCAGCAAAAAAATGCCTTTGACCCAGCTCCACTCCAAATCCTTACTTTAAGAAAACATCAGCGTAATTTGCCCTGCAAAACATATCCAGAAAACGGCGGAGGGTCTGCGTGGATACGACCTGCACTCTCACATGTTAAATCCAGCGTGGTAAACACTACACATCCACTAAAGGATGGAAACACTTTGGGTTTCACACATTGCAGGAAAAGCAGAGCTAGACAACACGGCTGACAGAAAACGTTATCGTATCGCGGTAACGTGCGGTCGAGCCGGCCGTCGCTCTCATCTCCGTGGTCAAATGGGCCGACGCTACAACTGTAGAGCACCCATATACTGACATTTATGTTAAATGCATTCATACAGCCCCGATGGAGCTGACCATGGATGTATAAAGAGAACGGAGCTGACGGGAGAGCTAGAGACCACCTTGGAGAAGTTAGAGGAAGTATACACGTGGGACTACGTCCGAGAAGTGTATGATTCAACTTTTTCCCATGGTCTAGTGTTATGTAGTGTCTAGCGCAATAAATCGCGATATCGAATCGCAATACTTGAAAATCACAATACATATCGAATTGGCACCCAAATATCGTGATAGTATCGAATTGGGAGATGGGTGAATCGTTCCAGCTCTATTACATACTATTGTGAGCCTTTGGTCTAGGGCTGTTCTACATGGTTTGCGCCCTTCAGTTCCAATTAAGGTATATCTTAATGCCACAGCCTACAATAACATGTCAGACAATAGTGTTCTCCCAGCTCTGTGCCAACAGATTGGGGAAGACCCTTTCCTGTTTCAACATAACCATGCCCCCATGCACAAAGCCAAGTCTATTAACAAATCCTTTTCCCAGTTTGATGTAGAAGAACTTGACTGGCCTGCACAGAGCCCTGACCTCAACCCCATCCATCACCTTTGGGATGACCTGATAGTATTATAGATAATAGTAGTATTGGACCTCACTAATGCTCTTGTGGCTGCAGCCAGGTTCTTGTGAAAAACCTTCTTGTGAGAGACGTGAGATATTCAACAGGCCCATCTGGCTGGGCTGTAATGTTTAGGTGTCTGCATGCTTTTGGCCATGCTGTATGTCTTTTGCAAGTCTGTACCAGCAGCATTGACTCATTAATCATAACAAGGGTTTGACCGATGTCTTTCACAATCACAAACACAAAACAGCCTGGAAGCCGTTTCCTAGCAACGCAAAAATAAAATGGTCTTTAGGCTTTTGAGGGCTTAACACTGGACTTTTGCAAGGCCATAGCTAATGTTTTTTCAAAGTTACCAGTATTCTGTGGCTTGGTTGACCCACCACATCTGTGCAGTGGTAGGAGGACTCCTTACATTACCATACATTACCACTGGGCTTCCGCGGTAGTCAGTGTTACCGATGTTACACTGTTTTGAGGCATACACCGATTACATTTCTTACCCACCGCCCCCATCGTCGTTTTGTTCTTTTACAGAAATAAAACCCATTTAGTTCATTTTCGCGTATCATTGCCGTGTTATCAACAAATAGTTGGACTACGGACGCTACAAACTGAAAGTGAAAGTGTCTGCTCCGTATGGAGTCTCAGCTCAGAGTAGCAGGGTAAGATTTCACACAAACGGGATGATAGTGAGTTGACAGGCAAGACGATGGCGGAGGATTTGGTGGCAAAGCATAAAGCAAAAGCGCCTATTTGGCTATATTTCAGATTTAAACGCAATGCTATAAAGGGAACCATAACGTTAATGAGGCAATCGCCGTGCGGAGGACGGAGCAGTCACAGCCAGACCGCACACCGGCCACAACACCGCATCGCATCGCACCGCACACCGGCCAGCGCACTGCGGAGGCGGGTTGAAACCTGCGGCCCCACAGCGAACGCTGTACCGGAGAGGCCAGACACACAGCCATCCAACGGTAAAGATCAAAGTAAGCGCTCTACATATATTGACCGTCATCTTTTCTTATAAAATGTCCGGTGTAATCTGGAACACCGGTGTTGTCACAAGTTTTTTAACCGGTGGGAAAATTTTCTCACTATCACATCCCTTGGACAATTAAAGAAAAGTGACATTGATGCTATTGATGATGATGATATGGAGGATGTTGTTGATATTGATTAGGATATTCATGATGATGATGACAATGATGATGTTAATGAAGATGATGACAAAAAAAAAATCTGCTTCTATAAACCCTGTGCATTGCCTCTGTGCACTGCGACAGGCGATCAGACTTGAAGCTGTTTTTGGCACTTAACTCACGCTGTTCCCTCCTATCTAGATCCTTGCTTGTGTTGTACGAACTCTCAGATGTACCTCGCTTTGTTTGGACAAAAGCATTTGCTCAATGAAATTGTAGAATTGTAGAAAAGTGTTGGAAGACAACAAAATATCATGTCAGGACTGTGTTACTGTCTAATCAGTAAGGAACTTCTGTTACAGCAGAGGTGGAAGACAGTAACTAACATTTAGTAAATGCCCATTACTAGCCCAACTCTACATTCTACTGTATATTCCTCATTTCCCACTGAGTGTGGCATCCAGAAAACTGTAGATTACACACCTACACTACCAGTGGATGTTATATAAACACAGAATGTGGGAAAAGAAAAGGAAACAATCTATTTGCCTCGTCAATACTCTGTGATGCATTCACTTCGACACCAGGCGGAACTACTCTGAACAAGCCTGAAGCACTTTCCACCATTTCCATGTTTGATCCACCCACATGCAAGTTGCGTGTGTGTGATTATGCATGCGTTACATAAGGTGCCACCTCCAGTGGTTTGTCCATTTCCCCCTAGCTGCACTGCGGATAGCACAGGTAACGTAACACGCTGGGTTTTAGCCATTTGGGAAGAAATTATTAGCGCAGGCTGTCAGTGTTTCAACCTCTGTTGAGTGTGTGTGCTTGTAGATGGGAGTCTGTGGATCAAATGGTGCACTATATGAGAAAACAGTGTGTGTGTGTGTGTGTTTGTGTGTGCAAGTGTGTGAATGCGTCAATCATAGCCTATATATATATAGATGGATGATGTGACTCCACTTCCTCCCACTGTACGAAATTAAGCCAAAATATCTCGGATATGGGTGCTGCCATCTTGAGATTTTGACCTCATTTGGAGCCAGACTCTGTGCTGTAGTGATCGGGGGGCTGGAGCCGCGGTATCAAGGTCCCGCCCACACACCCGCCCGAGCCAATCGCAAGCCGAGCACGACCAACAGCTTGCTAGCATGAGCCACCTAGCTGCTACGTTAGTACCACGGTAGCTGTTTGGCCAGAAAGACACAACAACTAACCATAATATCTCTATAGATACATTTATGATCAAACTGACACGTTCTATTACACAGACTGGTGATGGTTATGGAGAGTTAAAGTTACATCTCCTCTCTTGTACAATTCCCGAACCTCCAGCTGCTTGAATACTTCACTCAGAGCAGCTGTCAATCACAGCTGTCAATCATGACGTCTCACCCCATTTTCATAGCATCAAATAACTCATTAAAACCAAACTTATCAGAAAAATGAACACTTGGACAAACATCACCGTGATAACAACTACCTAAAATGACAAAAACCATCTTTGGAAAAAATGTATTTGACGTGTACTTTGAGATTTTAGTTTGGCCTATGTCCCATCCACTAACATGGAGGGGGCGGGGTTTATGACCTATAATGCAGCCAGCCACCAGGGGGCAATCCAGATGTTTTGGCTTCACTTCTGAGGAGCTGTCACCAGGAAGTGTGCCGGGCTTGTAAGCAAATTCTCGTAGTGGCCAAACGGCGGTACTACAACTTCCGTGTCCGTCACGTGATGCCATTGGGCCCAAAAATACTTTTTCCCATAGACTTACATTGGGAAAGAGACGTTTGTAAGTCAGCGAATCATTTTTTTTTAGGTGAATCAACTTCTCAGTATGAACCCTCTAATAGCCCTTATTTAAATCATTATGTCCTAATAGTTGTAAAATACACTAATGACTGAATCCAGAGTTATTCTCCTTCCTCCATTCATGTGAATGAGACCCAGACCGAAGCTGGAGCGAGGGCTGGGAGGCGGAGTTAAAGGAAACGCTACTGCGCCTGCTCTGTGAGCCCAGTGGATGCGGAAGATCTGCGGAAGATCGCCGGATGATCCGGGTACTTTATCACTCGGAAGTCGAGCCATTTTGGCTTCTTGCGCCAACGAGCAACTCTCATAGGAATGAACGAGAGCCCGTCTCCAACGCTGTATCCAGTTCTCCTTATACATCCATGGAGCTGTTGTGTTGTCCACCTTTATATCCAGTCTATGGCATCAACATACAGTATGCATGTTCACGTGTGCATGAATGAGAAACCCTGTTATTTACAGGGACCTTTTGTCTGCAGCACATAGCCTAATGAGGTTTGTATACAAGAAACACACACAACATCACATTTCCAGCTTAATCATTCAACTGTATTCATCATAGCATCACAATTATTTGCAATTGCCACTTACGAAATGTATAATGCCTGTGGCTGGTTTTCATAAGAAGGTGACTAACAGAGACAAACAGTCAGGGGACTTAAAAGAAGGAAGTAATGAGGAATGAGAGAGAGGAAGGCTAGTCAGGCCATGTCAACCCCTCCCCCAATCCACCCAGTGGTGATAGTAGCTGCCTGGTTCACTGACATCATCTGTATTGCCAAGTCCACCCCCTCCCGCCCCCACCACCCTGCATTCAGCAGCTGATGCTGAGGGCCTCTCACTGCTTCCATCAGCTGTTTGAAACTTTCATCTATTACCATATTGAATGTTAATCACGCAATAAATATTGCATCTCTTAACACCACAGTGAGACAGAAATCATTTGAAGACAGCGCCTGTGTAATTTCTTTCATTTCTTATTTTTAGCACCGAGCACATTGTTCCCACTGCTCCTTCACTGTGTCTCTCTAGGTGCACATCTTGGTGTTATGCCAAGGAAAGTCACTGCCAATCCCCTCAGAGTGTATCACTAACAGATACAGTACAAACACAAAGTGTATAGTGTGTTGTGCGATGAGTAATCACTCATCGCTAAGTGTAAATGGTAGTATACAAAAGCCCTTAACATAGCAAACCAGATGTGGTCTACCAGATGTGGGCTCCTCTTGCTTAACACAGTTGTGTGGACACAGTCACACCAAACTGCATTCAACAATTAAACTGTTTAACAAAGACTTGCTATCCATGGTAAAGGTACATAGGCCTGCATGGAATTTGGGGAACAGGGTTTCATAGTGAGTGATTCAGCAACTATTGTGATGTACACAATACAGTCCAACAAGAAAGGTTTTACTTAGATCATTTCACCTTTCAGGTGGTCTAAACTGTGAGAAAAGATGAGCAAATCTCATTAAATCAGACCACCATAGCTGGCTGCTAGGGCCATCATCTGGACTTTATTACATACTTTCACTAGTAATAGTGTCAAGGTCGGTGTGAAAACACGTCCAAACAATAATTCACTGTTATACCTCCCATATATTCCCCCACTGCAACGAGCTGTAATAAGACCAGACCACGTACCCTGATATACGTGCTGATCTGTAAAACCCTCCAGCCAGCCTCCGTTCAAATAACCTCCATTTAAAAAGACAACTGTATAGTGATATCTCTTTATCAACTGGCTCCAAACGGTAGGCTACATTTGGCAAACACTGTATCCACCACACATGATCTATTGCAACAAAAACGCTGATGTTGTGATAGTTTCTCCACCCATAACCTCGCTTCACCAGCACGCAGAGGTGGGAGGCGTGATTGATTTTTTTTCTTTTTTTAAACGATGGTATTTAATAAAATAGAGGCTGTTTGGTCAAACACATTATGCCGAAGTCATCAGTAGAGCTATATCAGTTTGTCAAAAGGTGTGAGTGATGCTTCTTACAAGTGTATGTCTTTGTAGATGTACAAAATAGCTTAAAACGAGCAGATTGTTAAAGGAGTCTGGTGTGCAGTACTGGTCTAGGTACCAGCGCGAACCAGAACACCCGGGTCGGTTAACTAGGGTCTCCCGATGGGGGTTTTAATATTATAGCATATGGAAAACAACAATAGAGTTTGCACATTGGTGTATTTAGAAGACAGATGGACTTACAGCGATGCTGGGAACCTGAGTCTCTGGTCTCTCGATCATTGTAGTGTTGCTGTCTGTCACAACCAGCCTGCAGCGGACCGTCACCGAGACATCCACCGATCAACCTCCTGGAGAATGAAACACGCTACTTTCACCCGTTAAAACCGGAGTTTGGTGTAAACAAGCAGCAGCAGAGTGCGTCTGTGAACGAATGAATGAGGTTAGATTACATATGGCCGCTGACGGAGAGATACTACGACCAGATGATGAAGCACAGAGAAGAGAAAAGCTACAACGACGGTTTCTCCTCACGAGGCTAACAATGTAGGTATACAACACATCCGGTGGAGAATTTCAGAATAAGACGAAATGTATAGCAACAATTATTTTGACAAGAAAAAGTACAATATACCTTTACAACCAAGCTGAAAATAACAATTCTGGTCTATATATATATTTTTTTGGTAACTGTTTTATTTTCAAGGGCCGAGGTTAAGCTTAACCATTTCAAGCTAGTGTAATGTAGGTGTGTTAAAAATGAAATGAGGGGTTTATTAGAAAACTTTGGAAAGGTCCTTTAAAATCAAGTGGTGAGCGCTGTGTTAAAACCATGGGGAGGAACCAACCTTTTCAGGTGCAAGAAGTTCTTTTTTATTACTTATTTTTAACAGGGTTCAACAACAGATATCCGGCTCTGTAAAAATAATAATAATAATAAAAAAACAAAAAAACAAAAAAACAGTCCTTAAAACAGTCCTTTAAAACTGAGCCCCACTAAAATCATTCACACCTGTTCAAAAGTCAATAAAAGAGTTCAGCTACAATACCCAGGGCCAAATACCCCACACCTCACCTTGGTACCAATATTGACTCGCAGTACACCTGAACCAAATGGACTGAAATGCTGTGCAATATGTTGCCTTCCACTGTGCAATCCTCTGAAA
>CAKALU010067068.1:0-22794 GCA_916700995.1 Hozukius guyotensis | reverse complement strand
CCCTAGTCTATACAAATACAGGTTATTATTATATTATCATAGGGAATTTAAATAAAGAATATTCTGAAGTTTTCTATAGATTGCTGCACATTTTTAGGTTTGTGGCCAGTTCTGCTGTGCTTCCAATTTTGCTGTTTTATTGTCGCTGTATGCTGTCCTGGTACTTGCATTTAAAAAAAAAGCCATAATGCAGAAACAGAGAAGAAGCAGGGCACCGGGTTCTGCTTTACAACGCTTTTGAAAGACACTTTGAGTAATTTTCTGCACATTATTCACACCCCTTAAACAAAGACTCCTCACTCATGACACATCACGATTTTGGAAAACAAATTATGTGCCGAGCTTTTATGGACACAATACATAAAACGAAGTGTGTGTGTGTGTATGTGTGAGTGCAGTGTTTGTGTGCATGGGAATGGAGTTAACATTGCTAAGTGGTCACGGCATCACGGCGCGCAGAGCTGGCAGCGCCTTTACTGTCCAAATTAAAACAGCAGAAATCACCACAACAATTGAGAACAGATTTTCACCAAGGTGCCTTAATGATATTGTCAACCCTAAAAACACACACAAACACACGCTCACACACACTTGCCAAAATGCAACACACTCGCAAACACTAATGATCTACTAGCCTAAAGCTTCAGGGCTATCTCATCAGTGAACAGGTTGTAATTCATAACATATTCACTCTGGGGTTTTCTGAGTGTGTGTGTGTATACGTATGTATTATATACTGTATATATATGTGTGTGTGTCTAGTAGGCATCAGAAAACACACACCCGCTGTTCCAGTCTGTTTCCTCCCCATAAAAAGCAACACTTAGCACTTCATTCTCAAGCAGTTCTGACAACATTATACAGGTTAGTTTAAGAGAAGAGAATAAAAAGAGGGAGAGAGAATGAGGGAGGAGGATAAAAAAAACGGAAGCCTGGTCACTCAGCTGGGAATATTCAGAGAATTGTTTTTAACGAGTTAAATAAATTCCCCCACAAATGAGGTGAGGGAAAGAGAGGGGCAGAGCGAGGTGGAGAGAGCTAGGGAGTGAGAGAGAGACGAAGGGGAGGTGAAGCTGAAGTGAGTGTTTGGCGTGGTGTTGGGAATATTTTACAAGCTGCATTAATGGCCGTTCTTAAAACACTGCTATTAAGAAAACGGCCATAATGTTGTATATCACGGGCGATTATGTTCACACACACAGGCTTACACAGCTAAACACTCTCATTACACACTCACACAGACGCGCACAAGCCAAAGCAATTAAATGTGCGCTGGTCCAACACCTTTTGTGTAAATAGCTGCTTCCTCTTGCCCAAACAAACTGCACCTCGTCTTCTCCAACACACACAATGTGGCCATTCACACACACTGTCCCGCTGCAGCTGATTGTGGAACCATTTCTGGGTTAGAAAATATTACATTCACATGCAGCAGCCGATGACACGGGCCGACCCGAGGTCCTGTCGTGGTTGAGTGTCGGCACACGTGGCGGTGTTCTGGCACCTAAAGACCAAATGTGAGCTAGTTGTGGCCAATGTATGGCTGCCAGATTCGGCTAGGATTTGGGACTGTGGGCTGCCAATTTCTGCTGAGAATGTAGCTCCATTTAGCAGCAGTCAAACTAGCTTTGGGCCAGTGTCGGCACCCGGAATTGGACCAGTGTGCTTTTTTCCTTTAACTACAGATTTAGGCAATTTTTGGCCAAGACATGTTGGACGTCTGGGAAATTATGAGTGCATTTTATTCCATAATTAATTAAAATTTTAGATAATTTCACACTAGAACCGCCAACGAGTAAAATTACCTGCAGCTGTTTTTTGTTTTGTTTCAATAAAATATCCAAGTCCCCCAGTTTGGGACTTTTCCTAAAAGAGTGTTATGTAGCACACCCTATTATTAACAATTCTCAAGATGAAGCCAAATTTGAAAAAAATTATACCTAGCACCAACGGGTAAATTTTACCCCAACAGAGAATAGTCATTTTCGCTCTATTAATTTTGCGTGTTTAGATAAACTTTCCATATTGCTATGGCAACGACTTTTGTCTACTACTGTGCGTAATAGAGTTGCGTCATAAGTTATAGGTTAACCTTCATTATGGACAAGAGGAAGAAATTCATGAATGTACATCAGGCATTCAATTTGTTCAATGCATTGAGTGGAGAAGAGCCTGAAAATCAATGCATTCTAATAGCGGGTACATTTTACACATTGGCAGTTTTTGATTTACACCGACCCCTGATGGTTCTAGTGTTGAAACAGCGGTTCAACATTTTGGGAAATACAGTATGTCATTTCCTGTCTTTCCGAGAATCTGGCCATCACAGAGGGCTCCGGCAAAACAACTCAGTGTCGTCCGGCAGCAAAAGTTGAAACAGGCTCAACTTCTTTGTCTCACCAGTACCTTGAACAATGCGCCCACCAACGCTGCGCTATTTTCAGTCTGAATCCCTGCTTAGACATGAAGATGGATACTGCACTCATGTCTGTGTGTTAAGTATACAGAGCTGGATTCAGGAGGAGATTAGTTTAGTTTAGCACAACAGCTGGAAGCAGGGGGAAGCAGCTAGCCTGGCTCTATCAAAAAAAAAAAAGCACTTGATGTATCCCGAACAACAGTTAATCAGTCCGCCTAGTACTTAGCCAGGTTGCCTGGCATCCTAACGGTGACAAGACTCCAGTAAATCACTGCCCCTGGCTTTTGATTACAATGTGCTAATTGCAAGCTTTAGAGGTGCATCTTTTTTAAAATTTGGACAGAGCCAGGCTAGCAGTTTCCCCCTGCTTCCAGTCTTTATGCTAAGCTAAGCTAATCGCTTCCTGGCCCCAGCTCTGTAATGGACACACAGTCATGGGAGCGGAATAGAGCTTCTCATCTATCATCTACAAAGTGAATAACGTATTTCCCAAAATACAGAACTGTTACATTAAATAAGCATCCATTTATCAGCTAGTTAAAGGTACTAAATTTGATATCGAGAGTAATGTCTACCTGAGCAGAGAATGAAGTTGCTCTCCCTCTGTGTGTGTTGTAATCCAAGCTTCTCCGTGCTTTGTTGACATGGCCGGGCCGGCTGTGCATGCTTTTAGTTCATGTTAGTGCATGTGAGTGGGCCCCACTGGCTGGCTCACGGCCGCCGCTCTGCACTGCTCTCATACGGCAGGTACAGCTGATAACGCTGTCCCAACCAACGGCGTCGTCGCGGAAGTGTAGCACCCACCCTCCAGTTCCCCCCCAGGTAAACACTGTTATCTCTGTCAGCACTTTCGCCGTTGTATGCACTGTTAGCGCTGTTAGCACCATTAGCTGTGATCCACCGGCTCACCGTCGCCATGTTGAGAGCTGTTGAGAGGCAATACAAATACTCCCAATCCTTTATTTAGCTCCTTTAAATAACAGTCGTCAAGATTGTATTTGCCCACTTGTATGCTGCCAAAAGACGAAGATGATCTTGTAACAACACATGTTGTTTGAATAATCCCTGCTCTCTGTGGAAGGTCGTTAAAATGTTTAAATCACAAATACCAGCTGTCCATCATGTGTTTGTATATGCAGTTATAAAAGGATGGAATGAAAACAAATGTTTATAGCAACAAATAGGTATTGTTTCTCTATGCTTTTAAGACTTGAAATTCAGTTTTCGATATAGCCTCATCCCACTTACATTGGCCCTATACAGTAATTTACTGTCTGCCCAGTAAATATGCTGTACCCACAGTATACTGGCTTTAGCAGGATCTGCAACACCCCCAGTTCCTTCTCAAAAAGCTTTATTTAACTAGCAGAGGGATCAGTGGAAAAGGATCTGATTGTATTTCTAAGTTATAATCCATGAATCATGCGTATATGAGAACAGAGGGGTTGGAAATATTAAGACATCAGACAGTATGGAGCTGAATATTTTCTTTGTTATTCTAGGCGCCAGGGCTTGCTCCTGGAGGAAGTGGCGGGCATTGTGGTCAGTAGCTGAGTACAGTATGGAATGGACCCAGTGTGTGTGTGTTTGTGTGTGTGTGTGTGTGTGTGTGTGTGTGTGTGTCCTGAGTGGTGATCGGAGGTGTGGCCATCAGTCTGTCAGGCTTCTTTCTCTCTGCTGTCTCGCTCCTCCTCTCCTTCCTCTCCTTCCTCCCTTCGCTTTCTGCAGCGCAGCAGTCTAAAAAAGTCCAATTAAAGTAATAAACCACACATCCCATCCAGCCCCCAAACACACACACACACACACACACACACACACACACACACACACACACACACACACACTCACACACATTTCCCCAGCAAATACAAACATCTAAAACACGCATTTGTGCACACAGGTAAGCACACATGCACAAAAAAAAAAGCCACACACCCTCAGTTCCTCCCCGCCTCCCCTGGTTAAATATCCTGGTTATTAAACAGAAATGTGCTGCAGATTTCTGAGGCTCTGTGTGCGACACATCTGGCCTGGGCCTTCAGGAAACGACTGGTTCACTTCACTCTTGTCATCACCTTCCAACACATTTCTTTCACATTTCAATTTGGGAGCGGCGCAGCAGGCTGCTCCAGCACACACACACACACACACATGCACAACCACACATCTGCACACAAGCGCTCAAGCACAGACACACACGGTCCACATTAGCGGCAGTGGGAGTGCACTTTTCGGTGTTACAACGCTCTGTTTTCAGCCTTTCAGCTCAAAGGGGTGGGCTCTTTTTCATCCCTTTCTTTCTGGGTTTTTCTCTCTTTCTCTCTGTGACTTTCTCTCTCACCAGTGTTTTGTTGACAGTAGAAAACCTCTAAACCACCCGTGACACAAACTCCCATTTCAGGCTTGGTCAGGATTGTGTGGGATTAGCGGAGTGTGATGGACTGAAGCTCTGGGAAAGACATTTTTTATGGATATGTATTGTGTGTGTGTTTGATCTACAATACTCTGCCCACAGTGAACTTTAAGGCAGGACAAAAGGACTTTACAGCCAGGAAAATTTAAAACAAAAAGTCCACTTTTGTTCAAGAACTCAACACCAACAGACAGAGTTAGATAAAATGGACAGATTTAGCCATTACATTTAGGTTAACTATCTTTTTATTGTTGTGGGACTCTGGAGATTTTAACCATTTGAGAAGGAGATTATGTACTATACTAGACGCATTTTACAGATTTTAAGGCTGATTCAGATTTTCTTTAGAGACAATATCTTTAATTTAAACTGTTTTTTAGGCAAAAAGTACATTTAAATTAAATGAAGGGATTCAGTATTCTATTAAAAAATACATTCATGACAGAGAATATAATAAAAGAACTAAGGATGTCAATCGATCAGCATATTTAATTGCATGATTGTCCATAGCTAATCGCGATTAATCGCAAATTGATCACACATCATCTGTTCAAAATGTACCTTAAAGGGAGATTTGGCAAGTATTTAATACTCTTATCAACAGGGGTGTGGGCAAATATGCGTGCTTTATGCAAATGTATGTATATATTTATTATTCGAAATGACAAATATTGTCCAGAAACCCTCACAGGTACTGCATTTAGCATAAAAAATATGTTCAAATCATAACATGGCAAACTGAAGCCCAACAGGCAACAACAGCTGTCAGCGTGTCAGTGTGCTGACTTGATTATGACATGCCCCAAACTGCATGTGATTATCATAAAGTGGGCATGTGTGTAAAGGGGAGACTCGTGGGTACCCATAGAACCCATTTTCATTCACATATCTTGAGGTCAGAGGTCAAGCGACCCCTTTGAAAATGGCCATGCCAGTTTTTCCTCGCCAAAATTTAGCGTAAGTTTGAAGTGTTATTCAGCCTCCTTCGCGACAAGCTAGTATGACATGGTTGGTACCAATGGATTCTTTAGGTTTTCTAGTGTCATAAGATGATCAGTATCTTCAATCTAGCTTTAAAACTGAGCCCACTACAACCTAAAAATCGCAAGTCACGTTAATGCGTTAAAGAAATTAGTGGCGTTAAAACAAATTTGCGTTAACGCTTTATTATCGCATTAACTTTGACAGCCCTAAACAGAACGGTTAAATGATATTCACGATATGATGTTTTGCCTTCGTCACACATTTCTTAGCCGAGTGGGGTGGCTAATGACTTACAGCCTTGATTACAGTATCCAGTGTTACTGCTGTTTCAAACCTATCAGTTGTTTGGATCTACTTTTCTAGACCTATGCTACCTCAACAGCTCTTTTGCATTTGAACTGTTGGGAAAGTGATGCTGCAGACAAGTTCAACTGATATGTCAACACTTAAATGTCTCCACACTGTGTCTAGACGTGACTTAAGAATTCAAGACAGCCTTAAATCAAAGCATGCTACTAGTGTTATTTAATTTTTTTTGCCCTTTCTTTATTCCAGTTTTTCTTGGCACATGCTGTTTTCACAAAACACACTTCCCTTGAATGTTTAGAGAGGTAATTGAGCACCATTTCTGCTTGAATTCAGCGCCTGAGCAACCTGATCTCATTGAAATATTTCTGCGGGCGGCAATGGTTTTCTGCTCTCACAGTTTACAATGTGGAAGACATGCAGCTTAAAGTCTTAGAGCGCAGCGCGTTGTTTGTCTGTTTAGAAACCATGGAGGACCATTTCCAATCAGCATCACTGAGGCAGAGACCGCAGAACACGAGAGGTTTAAACCACAGCTACATGCAGGCGCTGACTGATGACACGCTAAGCACGCTGCGCCGCACTGACTGATGAAGACACAGCGAAGGGATGGCGGGTGTCGTTGACATATGATGACACGTCAAGGAGGCTGCGGCCACGGATGAAGTCATCAGGGATTGACAGCCAGCTAACCCCCTTTCCTAATGACAAAACTAGATGAGTGATGATGCAGGAGCAGACAGTGACATCAGCACAGCAACGTCCAATCCTGGAAAGAAAACTCAACCACATTCTTTTTTTAATGTCAGTTAATTAGAAGCATGTGAACTGAGAACTTTTTTTTCTCTATTTTGACCTTTGTCTTTCCCATTATCAGCTGTTTCCCCCACTTTCTACCAGTCTTCCCATCCACGCATCCTCTCACGCTGTTACACAACATCAATCCGTGCTATTTACTCCTCTGCAGGAGTTATGTTGTGATGAAGTGACTCACTTTCCCTCAAGCTGCATCGTTGACTTCAGTTAATTATTTCCTACATTTCCGCAAATCCCTTTACACAACAACAACCCTTACACACAATGAGTGTTAACGTGTTGCACACTTGTTTCACTCGGCTGTGGGTTTCAGTACGTACGCAGGTGGCGAGAGTGTAAAGCAGGAGAGCAAGGCTTGGCAGTTTGTAAAGCAGTGTGTTCTGGTCTGTTGTGTGATTTCTTGAAGTTGCGCAGTCTAGAAAGAATCCTTAATGATGTGGGACTGATACCGAACATTTCCTGAATCTGTTGCTTCAGAGTTAATTTGTGTTTTTGATGTAGAACTGGAGACATTTGTGTTCTTCAAAGACGCACAGCAAGAACGAGAGAGCGAAGAGGGGAGAAATAGACAGACTGCAGATACATTCTTCCCTTAAATTGAGCCGTTGGATTTAAGAGCAGTGTCCTTGCATCAGTCCGCTGTGTCCACTGGAGGGCAGACAGGGACAGCAGCTCTGATACCCTCACAGAGGTGGACACCAGAGAGAGCAACCCTGATACTGATGTCTGTCTGGGCTGCATATTGCTGCACATTGTCATATTGTGATATACTGTCTCATGCAAACATGGCATGAGATTTAAAATAAGTTTTCATGTTGGACAATGGTTAAATAAACTGTATGCTACAAAAAGATAAATCAGTGTGGTCCTTCTTGGATCATGTTTTGCAACACGTGCATAGCTACTGTGACTCAAAAGAATATAACTCAGAATCTACGTGAGAATCATTTTAATAAGTTGTCCAGTTAGTGTTCATGGCTTCTCACTGACTGGACTTATAGAGATCAGTTTATAGGCAAAGACATTTGTGCAGCAATAGATGGCTTGTAGTCATTTTATTAATTTATTGTTTATATCATGAATATCATTGTATGTAACACCCCTCTCTTCCTATAACATGAGGAGTAATGCATTAAACAACAACAGATTATACTTTGCCAAATATACACATATCACTTTAATTACACTTGTATGTTTTAGTTCAGGGTTTGCATAATGCCCAGAATCTTTTATTTTTGATTGATTTGATTTTTTCTCTTACTGTCTTAAACGCAGCATGTCGGAATTGCAGTTAGGCAATTTTTCTTTTAATACATTAAAGGACCGTGCCACTTTACGTCCTGGTACATGGGCATGTACAGCGGAAGCTGTCCTATAAACAGAATGCAACAGGTTTATTCAGTGCTGGCTCTAACACCTTTTGGTGCCAGAGTCCAATTTTGGATTTTGAGCCCCCCCTCTGACGCCGCTCTAGAGTTAGTGTTAGGGTTCGACCCCCCAGAGCTCTAACCCTAGCCCCGAAAGACGGCCGGGCAGATGAAAAAAATTGAGAAAGTGAGTCACAGGGGTGAAAGGTGTATTTTTTTCTTTCTTTATTTATTTGTTCATTTGTTACCTCAATGTAAAAAATGAGGAAGGGCGCCCACAGGCATTTTCTTTTTTGTTATTTTTTTAGACACAGAAGGTGGCGCCCTAGGCGACCACCTATATGGCCTATGCCTTAAGCTGGCCCTGGGTTTATTTGTCAGTTTCGTGTCTTCACGCATAGCGATATTCAGACAGCCCCTAAATAGTGGTTCGCTCCTGGGCCCTGGAATATTTGCTACTGAACCCATAGAAAACTATATATAATAATTATATAATGCTAGACTATTTTTGCAATAATTACACCTTGAATTTGCTGCATTTTTCCTCATTACTCCCAGCCATGTCCCCAACTATATCATGTTGATTTATAACTGAAGTAGGCCATCAGTACTATAGAGGTAACTAGTCTGTTATCATCACCTTTCAGCTTTCAGCAGTACATGAAATCTGAGTGAAGATACTGAGAGGTCTATCTGTATTTTTCTTTCATTCAGTAAGTAACCACAATGAAAGAAAAAAGAAAAAATGTTCAGTTGTCCACGGTGCAAAAACATTTGAAGAAGGGGAAAGAAAAAGGCCAATTTTAGAGAGTCGGTGCTGCTCATTCACTGAGACTGTGAAGAGTTATAACTCTCATTAAACACTCTCACAGGCTACAAAGTCCGACTGTGAAGTACACCATGCTGTGGCACCAAAAAGATCTTATTTTAACATTTAAGCTTCTCGCTCTTTTTTTTTTGGTATAAAAGCAAAAGGGTAGCTGGAGAAATGAAAGAAACCGAGTAGAAGACAGAGAGAGTGAGAGCGATGGCGAGAGGGTGGGGGTGGACCGTGTCTGTTCTAGTGTGGTTTTGGGGAGTTATTTGGTGTTAAAATATGCCTTAATGGTTGCTGGGGATCCATTTATTACAGGCAGGAAGCAGAAGGGGGTTTCTCTTCTCATTTAATGTGACCGCCGAGAAGGTCGCCAAGTCTTCCAGGCAAGCCAGCATTCCTCCGCGCCAACGCTACACACACACACACACACACACACACACACACACACAACTATGTATACTGCAACGCATGTAAATGACCCTTATGTAGATTCAAAGACGCATAATCTCAAAAACATCACACATCGCAGTGCTTTTAGAAACAGCTTACAAATATGTGTATATGCATAAATGCACACACATATATATATAGACTGTGGTCTCTGGCAGTGAGAATGACCTTTTCTGAACCATGAAAACACACACAACACACACAGAAAAGCCTCTGCAAAACATTAAAGCATGGCAGTGCCGAGGTTATATAAAAAGCCTCCTGAGGTCTTATTAATTCACATTTGTTTTTCAGTCGTGAAGCTCGGTTTCTCTCCTTCTCACTCATCCTGTGCCTCTCTATAGCTGTTCGTTCACTTCCTGTCCCTCATCCGCCACTTTGTCTGGCATTAAACGCAGCACACCGCTTCCTCTTTCTCTGTCACACTTTCTTCCTTTCTTTCCTTCTTTATTCCTCTGTGTCCGTCCAATATCGAGCCAGATACAGCTTGACACCCTTCCCCGGCATTAGGGAGGGTGTGTTAACACCTCCTCCCACACACACGCCAGGGCCTTAAGACCTGTTTATGAAGTGTAGGGCTCCTGGCGTAAGAGCGCACATACCCACACACAAAGAAGAAGAAGAAGAAAGAGATCAAGAAGTGAGATTTGATTTGTGTAGGAAAATTACAGATTTTCTTGAAGGGGTTTGGTTGAATGTTTTCACAGCGTTTTGGATCCCACTGATGTGAAACCACCACTAATGGTGGGCTGCTCCTGTGTTTTGCGGCTCATTTCAGAATATTCTGGAAAAACTTTTGATACCAGTGTGGGTGTGTTTTATATTCATGTGTTTTTTTTTCGTTATGGCGTAGACAGCTTGGACCTGAGTTGGTCAATGTTGCTGATTGTGTCTCATAAAGAGTTTTTAAAGCGTTGGCTTGGTCACCTAAAGGGAGAAAAGTGGTCGACAAAGTGTTTTGATTGTGATAACACCGAGTTTATCGGCGCCTGAGTGCGCACAAAAGGGAAGAAAACTGTCATGGCTGCTGCTACTGTGTGTGTGCGCTCTGAATGCCAAATCAAATTATACAGTATCAACATGTTAAAACAAAATAAGGTAACTCTAGAAGCTTCACTTGGCTACTACAGTCGCTCCGTTAAAGGTTGTGTAAGGTTTTGTGTGTGTGTGTTTGAGAGTGTGTGAGTATATTGGGTTACATGGCGGATATAAGGCTCTATCCCTCCTTTCATCAGCTGAGTGAGGAAGAATCGAGCAGCAACGCACTGCAATCTGACCCTGACGTGCGCAAACACGCGCATACACGCACTTTAATACACACAGTAGCAGAAAAGCAGACATACTTCAATGCCGGCCATCACTCATCAGCACAAAACCTCACTGCTGCTTTCCATCGATCACCACTGTCATAACACATGCCTCTGTGGCTCTGATCCCTCTCTCCGCTGTTATATCATATCGTCGATATCACTTGAAGACACAGTTTAGGAAACTCCAGTTTGGTTTTTACTTAATATAATCATGTAAATCCACCATTCATGTCTTTGAAGCAGATTTCATGGTAATAAGCCAGCAGATATCTGCCCTGCGGAAGAGATGCTAGAAAGACACTGATTCCTTACCAGCTGCAGGGGTTCCGATCTGTTCCGGACCCTGACCTCTGACCTCTGACCTCTCCGAGCCAAACAAAAGATTTTTTTATTTTTTCATTATGACTTTGCTTGCTCCTTGATAAGCCAACGAAACCCATTCAAAACTCATTTTGTAATTAACATATAAGCTATTGTATGAGGTTATAGGCCAAAGCCATTTTACTAAGTTGCACTTTCAGATTTAAAGGAACAGTGTGTAACATTTTGGAGGATATATTAGCAGAAATGGAATATAATATTCATATCTATGTTTTCATTAGTAAATAATCACCTGAAACTAACAATGTGTTTTCGTTAGCTTAGAATGACCCCTTCATAACTACATAGGGAGCGGGTCCTCTTCAGGGAATCCGCCATGTTGCTCCGCCATATGTCTACAGTAGCAAACCAAACACTTGCTCTAGATAAAACCTTTCACGTTTTTACGTTACCTGAACGCCACCGTAGTTCTCCGACACGTTTGTGAAACTGCAGTAACGTGAGCCACAGAGTGCAAAACCGTGGTACCGCCTGCTGCCGTCTGACATCCGTGGATCTCAAAGTAGTGCTATTATGGTAAGGATGGCCTCTGAGCGAGGCGAACGACATTATCATGGTTTTGCACTCAGCGGCTCACATTACCGCAGTCTTGGAAAGGAAGGAGTGAGCGGAGGAGTACTCAGTTGGTTGCAATCTGCAACCACACCACTAGATGCCGCTAAATCCTACACACTGTACCTTTAAAGGAATTGTTCTATATTGTGCTTTTATTCATTTTTCTTGCTGAGAGCTATGAAAAGACTTATAGCACTCTCATGTCTGTACAGTAAATATGAAGTTACAAGGAGCAGACAGTATCTATCTATCTAAGACTCATAGGAAGACTGATAACAAGGGGAAACAGCTTGCATAGCTTTTTGAGAATGTAACAAAATCCACCTACCAGCCCCTCTAAAGATATTATGATATATCTTGTTTGTTTAATCCCTACAAAACCCAATGTGTAAAAATGACAAGTTGTGGTTTTCAGCAGGTTTTGTTACCTTTGAACAGAGCCAGGCTAGCTGTTTCCCCCCCGTTTCCAGTCTTTGCGGTAAGCTAACAGCTGCTGGCTGTAGCTTAGTGTACAGATACGAGAGTGGTGTCAATCCTCTCATTTAACCCTTGGGCAAGAAAGGGAATACGTATATTTCCTGAAATGCCCATACATAACATGAATAATGAAAGATTGAAACCGTTTGGTCTCGAGCACATGAAAAAAAATAAGATTCCTGTGCCCAAATTTTTAGGCTTTCAAAGTCTTCAGGTGATGAACACTTATCCTTCTCCCTTGTCCATAACAGCCCTGATCTGTCCTCACAGTGGACAGAATTAGAAAAAATGAAATTTCAAAGGAGAACCCAAGGAAGTGAAGTAAAGAGAGTTTGAAGAGTTACTGTGTAACTGTGAGTATCAGTGTGTACCTTAGTGTGTGCAAAGGAGGGAGGGGGGGTAATTACGGTGTAGAATGTCCTCCTCATCACTGGAGCTGACCTAAGAACACAGCAGTTAATCATCCACTAACCGGCAGAGAGAGACAGAGTGAGAGAAGGGGAGAGAAGCCAGTGTTTCGTGCCGCACAGTTGGATTGAAAGAGAGACACTTCGAGACACCTGCATTTGTTAAAATAACAGAAGAAGAAAAGAGGAGTCTTCCAACAGACAGTCGGGACTAAAGGATGTAATTACCGAAGAGCAGAAGGATAACAAATCTTCATCCAAGAACACGCACCTGCTCCTGAAGAAGGATTTTTTTAGCTGCATTCTTCCTTCCTCAATCAACCAGTGTGTGTGTGTGTGTTTGTGTGTGTTAGTATGTGGGTTGTATGTGGACTGTCCTGTTTTTGGATCTGATTGTGTGTGTGTGAGAGGCGGCCACATGGGGCCCTGGCCCTGTCCGAGATGCCAGCTGCAGCATTGAAGCCCGCTCCAGAGGACATGGTGGCAGAGGGAGGGGGCGAAGCAGAGCGCGGCGTGTCCCAGTGGGAAGCCTCGACACCGGGCCGGGAGAGACCGCCTCTGCCCTCTCTGAAGGTCCCCAGGGAGCTGCTGCGGAGCTTCCCCCACTCCAAACGGGTGGGATCCTATCTGGTGGGGAAGATGATCAACAAGGGGTCGTTTGCCAAAGTGATGGAGGGGCTGCACATCGGCACGGGGGAAAAGGTCGGTGCTTTCTCCCTGAGTTAGAGTGAGGAGACAAGAGGAGACATGCCTCAGACACAGGACAGGTGGCAAGAAAAAGATCACACACATACAAGATTGTGATTACACGGTTGCAAGTTGTAGCTGATTATTATACTCACTTGTGTTTGAAGAAGGCAGTGACCTTATTATTATTTTTGTTATGTGTACAAAAACACAGTCAGACCCATCTGTAATTACTTTATTTCACAAGCAGGACTCCTGAATGGATGTAACAGGAGCAAAACTTTTGCTCAACAGATTTAAAGAGGTCTGAAGTGGATCGGTTTCTGCTAAATATATCTGGACTTCTATAAAAACAAAAAGGCTAATTCATGAAGCAAGTGCAGCAAAAGCAAATGCCATGTAAACATGATAACAAGGTTGCAGTTATGATTCATGTTACGATTTATGTTAGTCCATGTTCAGACAAAATATACATGGTATTGCCCTGAACGCGTCCTGGTTTAAAAACAGTTGGAATATTCTTCCAAACAGGCTAAAAGACAACCATGCTAATATTGTAATTATTTTATATTTTAGTCTATCTTTAATGCTGTGGCTCTAAACTTGGACTATATGGATCTGCACTTATTGTGAAGTGTAGGCAGGGCATGTGTGTGTGTGTGTGTGTGGGCATGTGTGTGTGTGTGTGTGTGTGTGTATATCTTTCTTTCACCGGTCACTGAGTCCCTGACCCCGGCTCATATGTACCTGACCTGGTTGCCATAGTAATGACCAAACTCATCTCCGGGGGTGTTTGCTCCTCTTAACCTTTGTTACCCTCTGCAGGTGCAACACCTGTGGAGGTGAAGACTGCAAATACGCAAACACAGTAGACATTAGAATCATTTTTAAATTGGATTATTAATTTTGAAATAAATGACTTGTCTTCACTTTTTTACTCACAATATTAATGGAATATAAAATAGAAATAAACTTCATGATCTTAACAACAATTTACTGACATTCACACCCAAGTGTTTACCTGGTTAGTTATCTACAAACTACAGAAATCCAAACAAGCTGAATCATTTTCAATATATATCATCTTTAGGAATTTTATTACTTTTCCAGGCTGATGCCATCATCATTATCTTGAGGGGAAATTGGTTGAGAACACAAATAGTTGCCATGTTATCCTCCAAAGACTTAAAACTCCTGTACTTATAGCAATTGATGTAATAAAAGTTGACTTCCTTATTATGTGACAGTGCAGTGAGATTCAGAAATTATAATTTTTTTCCTCGTGCACTAATTGTAATAAGCATAGACTGTATATAAGAAGTGAACGTTGTGACCATGACGTCACCCATTGGTTTGTGGACTGCCGTTTTGAAGCCTTGAGTTCGGCATTTTGGCCGTTGCCATCTTGTTTTTTAGCCGTCGCCATCTTGGTTATTTGCAACCAGAAGTGACCTGAGAGGGTAGAGCTAAGTACATCTGAACGCTGAATAAGACATTTTTATACATATATATTTTATACAATCAGACTTCTTTTTGCAACCAGAGGAGTTGCCCCCTGCTGGCTATTAGAAAGAATGCAAGTTTAAGGCACTTCCGCATTGGCTTCACTTTTCATACCCGGAGGTTGCCCACTGGTTATAAGCTTATTTTTCTCCCCAGTTCCTTATCTTTTGCTTGTTACCATTAAATAAAGGTTGAGGTTTCAGTGTTGTATGGAGTGATGTAGGCTAAAGTTCCATTTAGAGGCTAAATAGGGGCTCATGACTGAATTGCCATTGGTTCAAATGGCAAAGTGAGTGGAGAAAATGTAGGTGGATGAGCAACACACACTACGTCCTTCAGTGCCCTTGAGCGAGGCTCTGAAGCCACAACTTCTGGAACATGTACCAGTAGTAGGACTGTGGTTATATTGATCATCTCCCCAGAGTTAGTGTGTGGTTCTGTTCCTATCCACATGTGAACAAGTAGATTACCGAATTCTGGAGCAGGCTTTTAATACAAAGAAGAGAAGGGTTCTCATTTAACTTTCCCTTATACTTTTGCATGTGTGCACGTCTCTGTGTATTTAGGTGGCCATTAAGGTGATCGACAAGAAGAAAGCACGGCAGGACTCATACGTGCTGAAGAACATGAAAAGAGAACCTCGAATTCATCAGATGGTCCGTCATCCTCACATCGTAGTCCTGCTGGAGGTGGAAAATAAAAACACACATTCATATTCATGCACTCATTGCATATACAGTCTAAATAAAGTAAAAATGGGAGACTTACAACATTACACCTGCTTGAACGTAGGCCCATTAACAATGGAGTATGTTAATTGCAGACTGTAATTAAAAGGTTATCATATATCTGTTGAATAAGCTTGGTCCAGTTAATATGCACATGAATAACTGTGTGTGTGTGTGTCAGACTCTGGAGACGGAGAACAGCTACTACATGGCCATGGAGCTCTGCGCTGGAGGAGACCTGATGGACAGGATTTGTGAGAGGAAGAGGCTGGAGGAGAGGGAGGTGCGGCGCTACACTCGTCAGATCCTCTCTGCAGTGGAGCACCTGCACAAACACGGCGTCGTACACAGGTGACACAACACACACACACACACACACACACACACAATGTGCAGTACTTCTACATGTATTAGAGACATCTGCCTCATACTGAGTTAGTCTCAGGAGTTCTCTAACTCTGCTGCTTTTTTAATTTTGGCTCCCCTTTGTTATTGATATTTATGCAATCCTTATTATTTTCAAAATTGTATACAGAGTCCACACTCTTTTGTTCTTGAGACCTTATAAAAGATAGACAAAGACAAATTAATTCATAAATACTGTAATTGAAACAGATCATCCGAGCCATTTTCAGTCCTGTGCCATGTTTGAAGCGAGTACTGTACCAAACTGTCAATAAGGAGACAAGTGCAGATCAAGTTTTGGCCTTTGGATGACAGTCGTGTCTAGAAGGTAACAAGCAAATTGCCAAAACCTGCAAAAACTCTCGCAAGACTTGCTACCCGACGACCTATCCTAACCTTAGCTATTCAAGGTTAATGCCTAACCTTAACCATCTCATGAGAGTTTCCCAACTCGTGGGTTACCTTCTAGACATGACCTTGGATGACCTGCTGCGTGTTGGGGCGTGGGAATATTTTTTTTGTTGGTTTATCATCCAGACGGTGGAGGAGTTGTGCTGAAATGATTAATCAGTTAATCAACTGGTTGACCAACAGACAAATGGAAGTTAATTCTGATTACTAATTAATCATTTAAGTGCATTACAGCATACATTTCAAACCATTTGCCATTTACAACTTCTCAAATGTGAAGGTTTGCTTGTGTTTTTCTATTAAATATCGTAAATAGATATGTTGTATTTTCCGGTGTTGGTTGGATTAATTAGCTATTTGAAGACAACACTTTGTGCTGTGGCACCTGGTGATGTAAATTGTCATTCTTTTTGATGTTTTATAGACTAAATGATAATGATTTTCCTGTTATGGAAAAACTGAAGCAAAAGTCTCCATCAGTAAGCATTGATTTGAAAGAACAGTTAGACATTTTGTGAAATACGCTATTCGCTGTTGTTTTCTGGAGTCTCTGCTGGTCACAATGATGACAAAACTCCAGGAAGTTGCTCCGCTTGTCCAAGCTTGTCCCCCCACGCCTTTAGTTTATATATTTACCGTACAGACATTAGAGTAGTATCGATCTTCTCGTCTAACTTGCGGCAAGAAAGCAAATAAGTGTATTCCTGAAAATATTGAACTATTCATAAAGTAATTTTCAGGTCGCCGGAGTTGAATCTGGGCTAAAATTGGTTGAAAGACTAAAGATTTTAGACATCTAGGATGCATCATTGTCCCAACATCACTTAAAGGTCCCATATTATGCTCATTTTAAGGTTCATAATTGTATTATATATTTCTACTGGAACATGTTTACATGCTGTAATATTGAAATAACTCTTTATTTTCCTCATACTGTCTGCCTGAATATGCATGTATTTACCCTCTGTGTGAAACGCTCCATTTTAGCACATTTCAACAGAATTGCAAAGAAATTCCAACAGCTTGGGTCCATGTTTACTTCCTGTCAGCTGATGTCATTCAGCAACAGGAAGTAAACTGAGACACATTTAGAATGTTTATGTTTACAACTGTGAAATGGTCTAAACATTGTAGATTTGTGACATCACAAAATTACAGAAATCCTGACAGCTTGCTTCAAAGGCACAGTTTCTAATTACGAGCTGTGTATTTCTCCATGGATTGAGCGTTTTGATACTTTCACAGTATTTATATAGCACCTAAACCTGCTTTATAATAAACAAGACATGCAAATCTAATTTTTTACAATATGGGACCTTTAAATGGCTGTATTTCAGTGTGGAGCAGGTCCTTATGCTGTTGAAACAAATGGTAACCTAAATATCTAAAAGAAACAACTCACTTTTTCACAGTTTTGACCTAAACGTCTGGACATTTTTTGGCATGCAAATGACCAAAACCATGCTTAATGAGCTAGGGTAACAGTCAGCCAATCAAGAGCCTGTGACGTAGAACATTGGTCTTACCTTGAGCTACTTGGCAACATTAAGTAAATATAAGAAAGACGCTCAAATCTCATCTGTCCAGAGCCAAACTTACCTACAAAACAGGAGCTATTTGTTGCATTGTGGATGTTAAGGTCAGACTTTGTAGAGTCACGCCCGCATATACACTCTTGTGTGAGCACAAACATACACGCACACACACACACACACACACACACACACACAGAGTAGTATGCAGGGCATTAACAGCCGACAGAGGAGGAAACGCGCTGCAAGAAAGGCAATACATGGCACAGTTCAGTGTGGGAGCTGAGAGTGTTATTTTAGTGGCATTTTAGTATGTGTAGGTGTTAGAGACCCAATACTCACACACGCACACACACACACACACACACACACACACACACACACACACAGTTACACTGCAGCCACACACAATATGCACAGCGCTGGGCTTTGGTTTAAGACCTTGGCTCCTCTGAAGGTGGGAATGTGATTACCAGGCAATGACCTCATCATCCTGCGCCGGCGCCATGATTCACACATCATCACAACATCATGGACTTCCTCTCTAATGAAGTCCCTCAACGATGGCGCTCTCAACCCATCAATAGCACCTCTCTCTGTCACACACACACATGCATGCACTCACACTCTCCACCACAGTCCCACACAGAGATGATTAAAACTGGAAATAAATGGAAAATTTGCACTTAAATGCACCTCCTACCACCCACATTTAGAAGGTTTACCGCATACATTTTCTCCTTTATGACAATGTCTGCTCTCGCTCTCTCTTGCCCGTTTTCCCTCTTTCTTCCCCCGTCTGTCTTTGAACTTTATTCGGCTTGTGTGAGCCGTGTTCTCTGGATTTTTTGGGGCCCGGAGTGTCTGTTGGTTAGATGAAGGCAGATGAAAGGAACATGGCTGATTCCCAGGCTATAGTTTATAGGGGATCTCTCTCTCCTGACCGCAGATTTTCATTTAGCTCGGTAGTTTTAGAGCAGGCGGTGTGGTTGGTGGTGAGTCTGGGGTGCTTTTAGGGGAGTGAGGCAACTTTCCCAGGTGAATACAGACATATTACTGAGGCAGAGAAAAGCGAGGAAAGAAGAGCTTCACAATTCAGCCTGAAAATTTCAATTTGGCTTGACTTGAAGATCATAATGGGTGCAGGTTTTAAAGAGTCCAAGACAAACTAATTCCCAAAATTACCACTAGCTGTTCATGCTGAGCTCTACCCAAATCCAAATTTAGCTTGGGTTTTCCTCTGTTCTGTGGGTCCAGTCTGGTCCCATCGCATCTGGTTGTCCATAAATACACAGAAAAAGCTTAGTAAGGCCAAGCACACACAGCAGGAGTTCTTAAATTTGAACAACCACCATGGTGTCTGTCGATTTAAGTGCTCCAAAATGGTAATCTGCAAGGGAAAAAATCCCTTTAGAAATTCCTGTAGGATTAAGGATGGAGCTCATGAAAATACTACAATGAACCACAGTCTCTCTTCTTTTCCTCTGCAGGGATTTAAAGATTGAGAACTTCCTGCTGGATGAACATAACAACATAAAGATTGTGGGTATGTTGACATTCTTGCTTTCTCCAATGACATCTGACTGACATTGATGCAAAGCTGTGGACAGATCAGCATGGCAGAACCTGTCTTAGCTATCTAGTGCATCTGTGTATGTGCTCCTCTGTTAAAATGATGATGTTTCACACAGACTTTGGCCTGAGTAACACTCTGAAGGCTGAATCTTTGTCTCTGGAGCTTCTCAACACCCAGTGTGGAAGTCCTGCCTACGCCGCTCCTGAGCTGCTGGCTCACAGGAAGTATGGACCCAAAGTGGACGTCTGGTCCGTGTAAGTGATAAAGTTTCCTGCTGTCTGGCCATCATAGCGGAGTCTGGGTTTTTGAGAAGACCATTTTTCTGTGGCGTTATTTGACTGTATTTCTGTGATGGCATCTTGTAAATGTGTTTATGTTTCTTCATATTTTTGCTTGTGTGTGTGTGTGTGCAGAGGTGTGAGTATGTTTGCCATGCTGACAGGGACTCTACCCTTCACCGTTGAGCCTTTCAACATCAAGCAGCTGCACCAGAAGATGGTCAACGGGGAGATCAGCAGCATCCCCAGTGACGTCAGCAAAGGTAATTCCACATTTCACCTGAGCGGCTTCTTCACTGATACAAAAAGACTGCATAATGCTGCATTCCATTTACCTCACAAATTGGAGCTGGGAATGACGTCACATCCAAATATTCCAAGTAGGAATATTTAATGGGGTTTGCTCCAGCCAGGATAGCCATTGTTAACAATAGCAGTTGATAACAATGCTTTGCACCGGTATTTTGCACATACAAACACCGTAGCAACATAGATAGAAGTTGGACAGTACTGTTTGTGTGTGATTGATTTAATGAGACACAAACAAGACAGAAGTGCTAATAAAAACAGCATATTCCTACAGCCATGTTGGATTTTGAGGTTAGGGTTGGTGAGGTTCGTCCGACTTTCCGAGTTGGAAATCCGACTTAAGGGTGCATTCCAGTTGAAATTTCCAACTGGGAACTCAGACATTCCGACTTCACAGTTCAAATGGCATGCAGCATTAACACTGAGTCTTTTTGTTCTACATAAATAAGACAGTTTATGGTTCAAGAGCGAATTTACTTCGGCGACATATAAAAGAGCTTTATATGGAATGCAGTGGAATTTAGATTGAGGGGTTTCCTCTACATGGCTCTCAACATATTGATGACTGAGCCGGCGGCTAGCAGCTAACAGTGGGGGGAACTGGAGGGTGGGCGTTACACTTCCGCGACTAGCTAGCCAATGGGGCACACACACTGGGACTGACGTGCACTAACATGCATGCACAGCCGGACAGGCTATGTAAACAAAGCACAGAAAAGCTCAGATTACAACACACACAGAGGGAGAGTGACTTCATTCTCTGCTCAGGTAAACATTACTCCATATATCTTTACATAGTTGTTTGCTGCTATATTAACACTCTAGATTTCATATAGAGAACCTTTAAAAGACTAAATACTTACAAGAAATGACATGAAGCAAAACAATACTACAGAAAAGTAATTTGAAATGTGCTATATGTTAAATTAGAAAACAAAACATATTTACCAAACATCTATGACCAAGTGAAAGATGATCTTCACCATTCCATTTGAAAAAGTTTCCCTTAGTTACACAGTCAGCACTTGAGTACTCTGAGCTATACACAGGTTAGATCAAAATTGGATGTGATCTCCTAAACATGCATTAATGTTAATCATGACTTTGCAAACACAGACTGGCCTTCAGTCTTCTCTCTACAGACCACAGACCTGTAACAAGAAAGAGAACTGAAGGAAAAGATGTTTCACTTATTTCTTACTTCTTCCACTTGTTCTGTACCAAGTACACAGTGGCCTCAGTGTTTCTGTTTCTCTCTGCTTTATTTTGGGCTCTCTCTAACACATAGTCACCCCATTACACTCTGTCATGGCGCCATGTCACCACAAACAAACATAGCTCCTGTTACTGTGGGGAAAAGCAGCACGGCTCTAAGGCTCTGAAACTGTGACAAGGTCGGATTAGCGGCTGTATCGCTGCCACAGGCGGGCATCTTAGACATCGACATTGACTTCAGACTTGATCCTGCCTCCAAATGGGGTTGTTTCTTTTCTTTCAAACTCTGCTTCACTTTTGCCGACCCCATCTTGTTTTGTTTTTTTCTGCCACAGTAATTCGTGTCAGACTGGCCCATTTATTCTGTTGCTCATTCATTTGTTTTCTTGTATTGTTCCCACTTTTTTGTCTTTCTCTTGTTGTTTTGCCATGTTTTGGTGTTTTTTCTACTAGTTTTAAAGTTGTGTTCAACACTGTTTTTAGACTTTTATTACTGCAAACAAACTGAGTGTCTTCAGAAAAAAAAAAAAAAATGTTGTTGTTGAAAATCAACAAATAGTGCATTTGATTCTATCAGGTACAAACAAACTGAGTTGACCCTGTCTGAGACAACTGATTGTAGCAAATTGAATGGAACAGTCTTGGCTTATATATCTGTGAATGTGGCAGCCTTCCTGTTCGAATCCACCTGCTCCTCCAGACTGTGGAGCTTATCAGGAATCCCCATCTAGAGTCAAACTATCAACCCCGCTTGGCTGTCACAGGACGGCTTTATGTCACAGGCTGACATGTTGAATTGGTTCTCCTGAAGGGAAATCCTGCCTCTCCCCATGCTGTCGTCTCTGATACAGTTTCAGTGAGGTCAGGGTGAGTGACATCACTCTGGCAGTCTGGAGTAGTTGTGCAACTTTGGTTCTTTTAGTTTGGTCCCTTTTGGCCGGGCAAGAAATAGTTCAGAGTTGGGCATGAAAACATTCTACATGCATGGTTGGTGGTCTGATCTTAAACTCCCACCAATCTGCTCTTTCATTGCACTTCATTATTTTATACATAAGTACGGTCCATTTAGAATAACTACTTCCAAGCAGCTGTTGACCATCAGTTGCTTGAGCTTAGAATACCAACTGTTACTGTGTGGTCCTGGCTGATGTTCATGTAGGCAACCCATGATGAATGCTAGCAAACTATGCTCACATGTCAGTGTTTTATGTATGTGATGATTTATCCAAGCTAGCACTAAGATGATTATGGCATTTAAACCTGCAATAAAACGGTTTTATTGACGGTTTAAGCTCTGTTTTTGGTGTTTTTGGTCTCCTCAACTGTTTAGTGCACAGCCATATCCGTCTGAGAATAACTAATAATAATTAATGTTGAATATGAATAATGTTGTTGGATTATTCCTTATTTCATGGGCTATTTTGGGATTTATACTTTATTATTACATA